>CAXITT010001684.1:18852-36363 GCA_964033795.1 Lymnaea stagnalis
GGGGGGGGGAGGGGGTGGGGGGGAGGGGGGTGGGGGTGGGGAATTTTGGGTAAGAGTTGGGAGAAGGATTCTAAAACATATACGCCAAAAAAAAAAACTCGCTAAGGTTGGATTCCTTCGTGGTGTTAATGAGGAAAACATCAGCCCAGGGATCCACTTACTCCTGTATGACGTCGTGATCACGTGCACCTGGGTTTTCTATTAACATCCCTCTCACACGCAGCATTGTGAGATCAAAGGGAGGGAGAGTCTCTGGGAGACCCTCTCCCCTGACATGTTTTCAGCTGCTCCAGGTAGAGACTATCCAGTGTATGGTCATGAAGCCCTACATTGTTGGGAGCACCATGATTTAACACTTGTGTGCCGGCCAGGGCGGGCTTCAATGTGTCAGAAGTCTTCCATTTTATCAACATCTCTTGGTTTATAACTAAGAGATTTCAAAGGGCCGATGCAATTTAATGGGACGCCATGGGAGTGGGGGAAGGGGGGGGGGAGATTAATTTTTTGTTATTAACGAAATGTAACAAAACAAAATCTATATTCTGTCACTTTTGTAAATAAAGAAATAACATAAGGAATACGTTAGTCAGCCCTAACGCAAAGACTGTGAATCAGCCGTCACAAAAAGACTACGTGCATTAAACTACACACAAAGAATACGTCAAAAAAAAACACAGAAAGACTACGTGACTAAAAAAACCCACAAATACTAGGTAAATCAGCCGTCACACAAAGACTACGTGAATCAGCCGTCACACAAAGACAACGTGAATCAGCCGTCACACAAAGACTACGTAAATCAGCCGTCACACAAAGACTACGTGAATCAGCCGTCACACAAAGACTACGTGAAACAGCCGTCACACAAAGACTACGTGAAACAGCCGTCACACAAAGACTATGTGAATCAGCCGCCACACAAAGCCTACCTGAATCAGCCGTCACACAAAGACTACGTGAATCAGCCGTCACACAAAGACTATGTGAATCAGCCGTCACACAAAGACTATGTGAATCAGCCGTCACACAAAGACTACGTGAATCAGCCGTCACACAAAGACTATGTGAATCAGCCATCACACAAAGACAACGGGAATTAGCCGTCACACAAAGAACTACGTGAACCAGCCGTCACACAAAGACTATGTGAATCAGCCGCCACACAAAGCCTACCTGAATCAGCCGTCACACAAAGACTACGTGAATCAGCCGTCACACAAAGACTACGTGAATCAGCCGTCACACAAAGACTATGTGAATCAGCCGTCACACAAAGACTACGTGAATCAGCCGTCACACAAAGACTATGTGAATCAGCCATCACACAAAGACAACGTGAATTAGCCGTCACACAAAGACTATGTGAATCAGCCGTCACACAAAGACTATGTGAATTAGCCGTCACACAAAGACTATGTGAATCAGCCGTCACACAACGACTATGTGAATCAGCCGTCACACAAAGACTATGTGAATCAGCCGTCACACAAAGACTATGTGAATCAGCCGTCACACAAAGACTACGTGAATCAGCCATCACACAAAGACTACGTGAATCAGCCGTCACACAAAGACTACGTGAATCAGCCGTCACACAAAGACAACGTGAATCAGCCGTCACACAAAGACTACGTGAATCAGCCGTCACACAAAGACTATGTGAATCAGCCATCACACAAAGACAACGTGAATTAGCCGTCACACAAAGACTATGTGAATCAGCCATCACACAAAGACAACGTGAATCAGCCATAACACAAAGGCTGCGTGAATCAACCATCACAAAACTACTATGGGAATCAGCCATGAGACTATGTGAATCACACTTGCGTCACTGGTCATTATAGTTGCGTCACTGGACAGCACAATTACGTCACTAGACATCATATATGCGTTTCTGGTCGTCACTCTTGCGTCACTGGACATCAAATTTGCGTCGATGGAAATCAGACTTGTGTCACTAGTCATCACATTTTCGTCAATGGACATCACAATTACGTCACTGGACATCACACATTCATCACTGATCATCACACTTGCGTCACTGGACATTACATTTGCGTCGTTGTTCATCAGACTTGCGTCACTGGTCATCACACTTTCGTCACTGGACATCACAATTACGTCACTGTTCAGTATACTTGCATTACTGTTTATCACACTTGAGTCACTGGACATCACATTTGCTTCGATGCATATCAGACTGGCGTCACTGATCATCATACTTTCGTCATTGGACATCGTACTTGCGTCACTCATCATTACACTTGCGTCACTGGTCATCACACGTGCTTCTCTGTACATCACAATTACATCACTGGATATTATAATTGCGTTACTGGTCATCACAATTGCGTTCATTGACATCACATTTGCGTCGATGGACATCAGACTTGCGTCACTGGTCATCAGACTTGCAACACTGTCCATCACATTTGCGTCACTGGTCATCACACTTGCGTCACTGAACATCACACATTCGTAACTGGACATTATACTTGCGTTACTGGTCATCACAATTGCGTTGATGTAAAGTACATTTGCGTCGATGGAATTCAGACTTGCGTCACTGGTCATCATACTTGCGTTACTGGTCAGAATACATGCGTCACTGGTCATCACACTTGCCTCAATAGGCATCATACTTTTCTCATTTTAAATCACACTAGCGTCACTGGTTATCACACTTGCGTCACTGTACATCACAATTACGTAACTGTAAATTATAATTGCATTACTGGTCATCACATTTGTGTCACTGGACATCATAATTGCGTTAGTGGTCATCACAATTGCGTCACCAGTCATCACAATTGCGTCACTGGACATCACGTTTGCGTCGATGGACATCAGACTTGCGTCACTGGTCATCACACTTGCCTCAATAGGCATCATACTTTTCTCATTTTAAATCACACTAGCGTCACTGGTTATCACACTTGCGTCACTGTACATCACAATTACGTAACTTTAAATTATAATTGCGTTACTGGTCATCACATTTGTGTCACTGGACATCATAATTGCGTTAGTGGTCATCACAATTGCGTCACCAGTCATCACAATTGCGTCACTGGACATCACGTTTGCGTCGATGGACATCAGACTGGCGTCACTGGTCATCATACTAGCATCACTTGACATCATACTTGCGTCACTGGTCATCACTCTGGCATCACTGGACATCACAATTGCGTCGATGGACATCAGACTTGCGTCACTGGTCATCATACTAGCGTCACTGGATATCATACTTGCGTCACTGGACATAACAATTATGTCACTGGTCATCATACTTGCGTCACTGGAATCACATTTGCGTCCATGAACATCAGACTTGCGTCACTGGTGATCAAACTTGCGTCACTGGACATCACAATTACGTCAATGGACAATATACTTGCATCAATTGTCATCACACTTGCCTCACTGGACTGCAAATTTACTTCGGTGGACATCAGAAAATCGTCACTGGTCAAAATACTTGCGTCACTGGACAACATTCTTTTATCACTGGTCATCACGCTTAAGTCACTGGACAGCACATTTACGGCTTTGGACATCAGACTTGCGTCACTGGTCATCACACTTTCGTCAAATCACATCACAGTTACGTAACTGGACATTTTACTTGCGTCACTTGTCAACACACTTGCGTCACTGTTAATAATACTGACGTCACTGGACATCACAATTATGTCCATGGACATCATGCTTGCGTTACTTGTCATCACAATTGCGTCACTGGACATCACATTTGCGTCTATGGACATCAGACTTGGGTCAATGGTCATTACACTTGCGTCACTGGACATCACAATTACGTCGCTGCACAATATACTTGCGTCATTGGTTATCGGACATGCGTCACTGTACATCACATTTGCTTCGATAGATATCAGACTTGCGTCACTGGTCATCATACTTGCGTCACTGGACATCATACTTGCGTCACTAATCATCACACTTGCCTCACTGGTCATCACACTTATGTCACTGGACATCACAATGAAGTCACTGGATATTATAATTGCGTTACTGGTTATCATAATTGCGTTGATGAACATCACATTTGCGTCGATGGACATCACACTTGCGTCACTGGTCATCAGACTTGCGTCACCGTCCGTCACATTTGTTTCGATGGATATTATACTTGCGTCACTCGTCATCATACTTGCGTCATTGGAAATCATACTTGTGTCACTCGACATCACAATTACGTCACTGGACATCATACTAGCGTTACTGGACTTAAGTTACTTGTCATCACAATTGCGTCACTGGTCATCACAAATGCGTCACTGGACATCACATTTGCTTCAAAAGATATCAGACTTGTGTCAATGGTCATCATATTTGCGTCACTGGACATCATACTTGCATCACTAATCATCATGCTTGCGTCACTGGTCATCATACTTGCGTCACTGGACAGCACAATTACGTATTTGGACATTATAATAGCTTACAGGTCATTACAAATGCGTCACTGGACATCACATTTGCGTCGATGGACAATAGACTTGCGTTACCCGCCATCATACTTGCATCACTGTACATCATACTTGCGTCACTGGTAATCACACTGACGTCAATGGACATCACACTTTCGTAACTGGACATCACATTTGCTTCGATGGACATCACACTTGCGTCACTTGTCATCCCACTTGCGTCACCTGACATCACTTTTGCGTCGACGGACATCAGACTTGCTTCACTAGTCATCACAATTGCGTCATTTCACATCATAATAACGTCACTGGACCTTATACTTGCGTCTCTGGTCATCACACTTTCGTCACTGGACATCACATTTGCGTCGATGGATATCAGACTTGCGTCGATGGATATCAGACTTGCGTCACTTGTCATCACATTTGCGTCATTGAACATCATACTTGCGTTACTTGTCATCACACTTGCGTCACTGGAAATCAGACTTGCGTCACTGAACATCACATTTGCGTCGATGTACATCAGACGTGCGTCATTGGTCATCACATTTGCGTTGATGGACATCACCATTACGTCACTGGACATCATACTTGCGTCACTGGTCATCACACTTGCGTCACTGTAAATCACACTTTTGTCACTGGACATCACATTTGCTTCGATGGACATCAGAATTGGGTCACTTGTAATCATTCTCGTGTTTTTGAACATCATACTTCCATCACTGGTCATCACAATTGCGTCCCTGGACATTACATTTGCGTCGATGAACATCAGACTTGCGTCACTTGTCATCACACTTGCGTCACTGGACATCATAATTAGGTCACTGGACGTTATACTTACGTCACTTGTCATTACATTTGCTTCGGTGGATATAAGAATTGCGTCAATGGAAATCATACTTGCGTCACTGGTCATCACACGTGCTTCACTGAACATCGCATTTGTGTCTTTGGACATCATACTATCGTCACTTGTCATCACATTTTCGTTGATTGACATCACACTTGCGTCACTTGTTATCACACTTTCGTCACTGGACATCACATTGCGTCGATGGATATCAGACTTACGTTTTTCTAGACCCTGATGAAAAATTTCAAATCAGACCCAACCGACCTTACTCTTTTAAATGTAACTCCCCAATGTTTTATCCTAATATTTGAAATTTAACTCCCCAATGTCTTATCCTAATATTTTAAATGTAACTCCCCAATGTTTTATCTTAATATTTGAAATGTAACTCCCCAATGTTTTATCCTAATATTTTAAATGTAACTCCCCAATGTTTTATCCTAATATTTTAAATGTAACGCCCCAATGTTTTATCCTAATATTTTAAATGTAACTCCCCAATGTTTTATCCTAATACTTGAAATGTAACTCCCCAAGGTTTTATCCTAATATTTGAAATGTAACTCCCCAATGTTTATCCTAATATTTGAAATGTAACTCCCCAATGTTTTATCCTTATATTTGAAATGTAAATCCCCAATGTTTTTTCCTAATATTTGAAATGTAACTCCCCAATGTTTTATCCTAATATTTTAAATGTAACTGTCCAATGTTTTATCCTAATATTTGAAATATAACTCTCCAATGGTTTATCCTAATATTTTAAATGTAACTCCCCAATGTTTTATCCTAATATTTTAAATGTAACTCCCCAATGTTTTATCCTAATATTTGAAATGTAACTCCCCAATGTTTTATCCTAATATTTGAAATGTAACTCCCCAATGTTTTATCCTAATATTTTAAATGTAACTCCCCAATGTTTTATCCTAATATTTTAAATGTAACTCCCCAATGTTTTATCCTAATACTTGAAATGTAACTCCCCAAGGTTTTATCCTAATATTTGAAATGTAACTCCCCAATGTTTATCCTAATATTTGAAATGTAACTCCCCAATGTTTTATCCTTATATTTGAAATGTAAATCCCCAATGTTTTTTCCTAATATTTGAAATGTAACTCCCCAATGTTTTATCCTAATATTTTAAATGTAACTGTCCAATGTTTTATCCTAATATTTGAAATATAACTCTCCAATGGTTTATCCTAATATTTTAAATGTAACTCCCCAATGTTTTATCCTAATATTTTAAATGTAACTCCCCAATGTTTTATCCTAATATTTGAAATGTAACTCCCCAATGTTTTATCCTAATATTTGAAATGTAACTCCCCAATGTTTTATCCTAATATTTGAAATGTAACTCCCCAATGTTTTATCCTAATATTTTAAATGTAACTCCCCAATATTTTATCCTAATATTTGAAATGTAACTCCCCAATGTTTTATCCTAATATTTGAAATGTAACTCCCCAATGTTTTATCCTAATATTTGAAATTTAACTCCCCAATGTCTTATCCTAATATTTGAAATGTAACTCCCCAAGGTTTTATCCTAATATTTGAAATGTAACTCCCAATGTTTTATCCTAATATTTTAAATGTAACTCTCCAATGTTTTATCCTAATATTTGAAATGTAACTCCCCAATGTTTTATCCTAATATTTTAAATGTAACTCCCCAATGTTTTATCCTAATATTTTAAATGTAACTCCCCAATGTTTTATCCTAATATTTGAAATGTAACTTCCCCATTTTATATGCTAATAATTGAAATGAAACTTTACCATGCCTTATCCTAATATTTGAAATGCATCTTTACCATCTTATATCCTAATATTTGAAATGCAACTTCCCCATCTTATATCCTAATAATTGAAATGAAACTTTCCCATGCCTTATCCTAATATTTGAAATGCATCTTTACCATCTGATATCCTAATATTTGAAATGCATCTTTACCATCTTATATCCTAATAATTGAAATGAAACTTTCCCATGCCTTATCCTAATATTTGAAATGCAACTTCCCCATCTTATATCCTAATAATTCAAATGAAACTTTCCCATGCCTTATCCTAATATTTGAAATGAAACTTCACGATCTTATAGCCTAATAATTGAAATGAAATTTCACCATCTCATATCCTAATATTTGAAATTCTACTCCTCCATCTGATCTCCTAATATTCGAACTAATTAATATTTATTATCATTGGCAAACTTGTAACAATTCAATCAGAGCAGCACCCCTCTCCACCCCCTACTCCCCCGAAGTCACCATAGACACCCCGGGGTTTCCCAGAATGCTCAGGTGTATGTTGCGTTTCTCCCAGCGAGTTGTCATTTCTTGTGTCTATATTGATGCGACATAAGCAAATAGACAAGGTGCAATCAGCTGCCGAGCTCAAAGCTAGGAAGAATGTGCACGAGGCACTTAGAAGGGAAGATGAGCCATTGTTGGAGCTTTCAAGAGGGCCCGAGACTTAACTTCTTTTCAGTGTTTATTGTTGGGAATGTCAGGGTGAATCAGAATATGGTCCGGGTGGGTGGGGTATAGTGTGGGGAGGGGGTGGGAAATAGGGTGAGATGCAATTTAGTGTAAAATTTATAGCGATACAGAGTAAGAAATGGACAGTAAAGAAATGGTATAAATGCATAAATTGGAAGGAGAATAGAGCGCGTGATTGTTTGTAAAATGTATGGGTAATTTTGTTTTTGGGTTTAACTTCTAAAAAGCTGTTATGTGTAGAAAGAATAGTTGGCGATAATATGTAATAGGTAAAAAATAAAACAGTTCGTGAAAAGTCAATTTGGTGTTATTAGAAAAATTGATATTATACAATCTGTTGTAAAGTCAAAATTTGAGGAACTTAAACAATGTAATAGCAGAAGAAGGGGAACAATGACGGATAAATTTAAATGTAAGTTTGAATACCAAACAATAGACCATCGAGTAGTTTCGGCCAGGGGCTTTACAAGAATTGTCATCCGGAGAGGGGGGGGGGCTGCCCCGGGTGGGGCGGTAAAATGTTTGACTCGCCCAGGGCGACACTAACTCTAGTTACACCACTGGTTTCAGTGACTGATTTAGGAAAATGCCATGCATGAAAGATGCTAACATAGAATGGCGGACATATGTTAACAGAATGTCGGACAGACGCTAACATAGAATGGCGGACAGATTCCAACATAGAATTTGCGGACAGATGCTAACATAGAATGGCGGACAGATTCTAACATAGAATGGCGGACAGATTCTAACATAGAATGGCGGACAGATTCTAACATAGAATGGCGGACAGATGCTAACATAGAATGGCGGACAGATGCTAACATAGAATGGCGGACAGATACTAACATAGAATGGCGGACAGATTGTTGTTGTTCGTCCGTCTAGGATCGACGATGACCATCGAGTCGTCTGGTGACTGATGACTTGCGCGGGTGACTTTTGTTCAAAGTGAGGAAGAGTTGCGTAGCGTCAACCTCACTCTCTCGTCCGAGCCCACCATATCCAGTGGTAAGACTCTACGTCAAGACGACCAGGGATGGGTACGGTTGCAGGAATGGACATTGTATGCGCCTTACGGGACTCCAACTCCGGGTTTGAATTCAGAGTTTCCTTCTCTTAGATGAGTTGCCGACCAAGGTTAACGAGTCTCATCCACCCGGACAGCTACTAACATATAATAGCGGACAGATGCTAACATATAATGGCGGACAGATACAACTTTGAAAAGAAGGAAAACTGCTTTATCTCCATCATGATCCACATTTTAGAATATGCTGGCTCCATTATTTTCATAATAATTTTTTCAGTTGAAATAATTACGCTTTGTAATTTAAAGACTAGTGTAAGATAGAATAGACTGTACCAATGAAATAATTGTGTCGTTGACAAAGCTGTAGCAATGAATAGTTTGTACAACAAAATATAAGGCTGTACCAGTGAAAAGACTGCACCATTGTATTGGCTGTACCACTGACATTGATTGTACCATTGAATGAGATGTACCATTGAACTGATTTTATGATATGCTAAGATGCACCTTGGTGCCATACACAAAAATTAAGTAGTGTAATTGTAAAAGGGGTTTGTGTCGAGGACAAAGAGTTGTAAAGTTCATCTTTAGCATCTGGTTGGAAGGAATGTATGATTTATTGAGAGTTGTGTCAGGGTTAGTGGGTAGGGATGGTGGGATAATGTGGAGAAGTGGCGTGGAGGGGTATTGTGTGGAGAGGTGGTGTGGGGGATATTGTGGGGAGAGTTGGTGTGGATAGATGGTGTGTGGAAGGGTTCTGTGGAGCGGTGAGGTGTAGAGAAATGGTGTGCAGGGGAATGGTATAGAGAGGTGGTGTGGAGGGTTATGGTGTGGAGAGGTGGTGTGGAGAGGTGGTTTGGAGAGGTATGGTGTGGAGAGGTTATGTGGACGGGTATGGTGTGGATAGGTGGTTTGGAGGGGTATAGTGTGGAGAGGTTGTGTGGAGGGGTATGGTGTGGAGATGTGAAGTGGAGCAGTGGTTTGGGGGGTATGATGTGGAGATGTTGTGTGGAGGGGTATAGTGTGGAGAGGTTGTGTGGAAGTGTTTTGTGGATGGGTATGATGTGACGGTTACGGTGTGGAGATTTCGTGTGGATAGATGGTGTGGAGCGTCGATGTGAAGGGGTATGTTGTGGAAAGTATGTGTAGATAGATGGTGTGGAGAAGTGGTTTGGATGTGTAGGTGTGGAGAGGTTGTTTGCAGGGGTATGGTGTGGAGAGGTGATGTGGAGGGGTTGTGTGGTGGGGTATGGTGTGGAGAATTGGTGTGGAGGGTTATGGTGTGGAGAATTGGTGTGGAGGGTTATAGTGTGGAGAGCTGGTGTGGATAGATGGTGTGGGGTTGCGGCGTAGAGGGGTATGGTGTGGAGAGATGGTGTGGGTGGGTATGATGTGAATAGTTGCTGCGGAGAGGTGGTTTGGAAAGAAGCTATGGAAAGATGGTGTAGATAGATGGTGTGGATAGGTGGAGTGGAGGGGAATGGTGTGGAGTGGTGGTGTTGATGGTTGTGATGCTGAGAGGTGTGTTGATAGATGGTGTGGAGGGGTGGTGTGGAGAGGTTGTGTGGACGGGTCTGATGTAGATCCTATTCAAGACATTGCGATCGCACGAATTCCGCTTTGAGTACTCAGAAATCCAACTCTTGGGGTTAAAAAATAAAGTTGTACACCACGGAATAAAACGTGGCAATTATGTGGCGAATAGGTTAGAAGGAGAGTGGGAGCGATGTCAGGAGAGTGGGAGCGATGTCAGGGGAGGGGGGGGGAGAGAGACTGACGTAATATTTTTTGGAATAGATCCCAGTGTTCGGAAAGGTTTTGGGTGGGGGAAGGAAGGACGAGCCGATTGGAATAACAAATCTATTTCTGTCCCCATGATTACATTGCATGAGTAAAAGAAAAACATGGGTCGTTATTTGGTGTGTTGTACAATATTTGTAAATAGGTAGTGTGTGAAGTCTTGACAAAATATAGACATTTTGATAGGTCGTGTGTGAAATCTTGAGAAAATATGGACATTTTCATAGATAGTGTGTGAAATCTTGAGAAAATTTGGACATTTTGATAATTCATGTGTGAAGTCTTAAGAAAATATGGACGTTTTGATAGGTCGTGTGTGAAGTCTTGAGAAAATATGGACATTTTGATAGTTCCTGTGTGAAGTCTCGACAAAATATGGACTTTTGATAGGTCGTGTGTGAAGTCTTGATAAAAAATGGACATTTTGATAGGTGGTGTGTGAAGTCTTGAGAAAATATGGACATTTTGATAGGTCGTGTGTGAAGTCTTGAGAAAATATGGACATTTTGATGGATTGTAAGTAATGGAAGAACACCTTATTTCTTCAATTTATTTTTACTGTAAATAACATTTAAGTTTTAAAAATGGAAATATAATTTTACAAACAGATTTAGTCATCACCAAGGGTACTACATTTATTTAGCTGTAAGGGGAAAAGTGATTGTAAGGGTCAATGGCTTAATTAGAATTAACTCAAGCTTTTTTCCGCCACCTTTCACAAAAAATCTCTGCAGTTGTCCAAAAATGTGATTACTCCATAAAAGGAAAAAAACTCCCCCTTCTCCGAGAGGACTACCACCACAGACCATTCCAAGTAGAGTTCATTTTGAAAAAAGAGTTAGGTCGCTGTATACGAATAAGAGAAACAGTAAGTTAAAGAGCCAGCAAAGAAAGTGACGACAATGTCTCAGAAATAAGAATACACTTTAGACAACCCAATAGACAACTTATAGCAAAATGTTATTTCCAACCCTATAACAAATTTTATAACAAACCCTTTCAGCTATCCAATCACCAACCTATCATCAACCCAATCACAAACCCTATCACCAACCCTATCACTAAAACAATAACCAACCCTATCACCATCCCAATCACCAACACAAAAGACAACCCTATAGCAAAGGTAATATCAAACACTATCACCAAATTTATCATCAACTCTATAGCCAACCCTAACACTAACCCAATCAACAACCCTATCATTAACACTATCCTCAACTCTATCACCAACACTATCACCAACCATACCCTAAACCCTATCACCAACCCTATCACTAAACCTATCATCATACCTATCACCAAACCTATCACCAACCTTATCACCAACCCTATCCCCAAATCTATCACCAACCTAATAACCAATCCTATCACCAAACCTATCACCAGCCTTATCACCAACCCATTCAGCAAACCTATCACTAACCATATCACCAAGCCTATCACCAAACCTATCACCAAACCTATCACCAAACCTATCACCAAACATATCAACAACCATATCATCAACCCTTTCACCAACCCTATCACCAAACTTAGCACCAACCCTATCACAAACCTATCAACAAACCTATCACCAACCATATCACCAAACCTATCACCAAACCTATCAACAAACCTATCAGCAACTCTATCGCCAAACCTATCCCCAATTCTATTACCAACCCTATCACCAAACCTATCACCAACACTATCACTAACCCTATCACCAAACCTATCACCAAACCTATCACCAACCCTATCAGCAAACCTATCACCAACCTTATCACCAACCCTATCAGCAAACCTATCACCAACCTTATCACCAACCCTATCACCAAACCTATCACCAAACCTATCACCAAACCTATCACCAAACCTATCACCAACTCAATCGCCAAACCTATCCCTAACTCTATTATCAACCATATCACCAAACCTATCACCAACACTATCATCAACCCTATCACCAACCCTACAACCAAACCTATCACCAAACCTATCACCAACCTTATCACCCACCCTATCCCAAAATCTATCACCAACCTAATAACCAATCCTATCACCAAACCTATCACCAACCCTATCACGAACCAAATCAGCAAACCTATCACCAAACCTATCACCAACCATATAACAAACCCTATAACCAACCCTATCACCAACCTTATCAGCAAACCTATCACAAACCATATCACCAACCCTATCACCAAACCTATCACCAACTCTATCGCCAAACCTATCACCAATCATATCCCCAACTCTATTACAACCCTATCACCAAACTTATCACAACTTCTATCACCAAAACCAATCACCAAACCTATCACCAAATTTATAACCAAATCTATATAATAACCCTTTCACTAACTCTATTACCAACCCTATCACAAACCCTATCACCAACCCTATCACTAAATCTATAACCAACCCTATCATCAACCAGGTCACCAACACAAAAGACAACCCTATAGCAAAGGTTATATTTAACCCTTTCACCAAACTTATCACCAACTCTATCACCAACCCTATCACAAATTCTATAACCAAACCCTATCATTAACCCCATCAACAACCCTATCATCAACACTATCCCCAACTCTATCACAAAACCTATAACCAACTCAATCGCCAAACCTATCCCCAACTCTATAACCAGCCATATCACCAAACCTATCACCAACCCTGTCACCAACCCTATCACCAAATCTATCACCAACACTATCATCAACCCTATCACAAACCCTATAACCAAACCTATCACCAAACCTATCACCAACCTTATTACCAACCCCATCCCCAAATCTATCACCAACCTAATAACCAATCATATCACCTAACCTATCAACAAACCTATCACGAACCCAATCAGCAAACCTATCACCAACCATATCACCAACCCTATCCCCAAACCTATCATCAACCGTATCACAAACCCTATCACCAACCCTATCACCAAACCTATCGCCAACCCTATCACCAACCCTATCAGCAAACCTATCATCAACCATAATATCACCAACCCTACCACCAACCCTATCACCAACCCTATTAGCAAACCTATCACCAACCATATCACCAACCCTATCACCAAACCTATCACCAACACTATCACTAACCCTATCACCAAAACTATCACCAAACCTATCACCAACCCTATCACCAACCTAATCATTAACCCTATCACCAAACCTACCACCAAACCTATCACCAACCCTATCCCTAACTCTATTACCAACCCTATCACCAACCCTATCACCATCCCTATCCCCGACTCTATCACCAATCATATCACAAACGCTATCCCCAAACCTATCACCAACTCTATCACCAACCCTATCCCCAACTCTATCACCAACCCTATCACCAAACCTATCACCCACCCTATCCCCAACCCTATCACCAACCCTATCACCAACCCTATCCCCAACTCTATCACCAACCCTATCACCAACCCTATCACCAACCCTATCACCAACCCTATCACCAACCCTATCCCCAACTCTATCACCAACCCTATCACCAACTCTATCACCAACCCTATCCCCAACTCCATCACCAACCTTATCCCGAACTCTATCACCAACCCCTTTACGAAACCTATCACCAACCATATCACCAGACCTATCACCAAACCTATCACCAACCTTAACACCAAACCTATGACCAGCCCTATCATCAAACAACAAATGTTGGAATTGACCGCTAGAGAGTTGACTTTGGTCTTACCCCGAACAAAAAAAAAAAAAAAAAAAATAAAAACCCTTTACGAAACCTATCCCCAACCCAATCCCCAGACCTATCACCAAACCTATCCCCAACCTTAACACCAAACCTATGACCAGCCCTATCATCAAACAACAAATGTTGGAATTGACCGCTAGAGAGTTGACTTTGGTCTTACCCCGAACAAAAAAAAAAAAAAAAAAAATTAAAGTACACATTGTAGGACAATGTTTTAAAACATCTTAAAATATCCAAGTTTATCAATTTGTCATTGTATTTATTGTTTCTATTAATATTATTATTTTATTGGTCTTATATAGCGCAGTAACACAACCAATGTTATGTAAATGTGTATTAAATTGTGGTTAAATCCAACTAAACATCTTATATTGCTTTCTAATTGTTTGTAATTGTAGTGTTTCACTACTAAATACAGTGTGTGCTAGTTTGACTTTTCATGGGTCGCAACACGGGGAAAAAAGGTTGGCCACCGGCCACCCAAGATTAGAATGAGTCTCAATGAGTTCAACCAAGCGTTAACTAAGACAATAGGAAAATATGTCGTTGTTCCGAATGAAGCGCTCTAAAGAAAAATGAACTACTATTGAATTACCATCAAAGTTTTGAACTATCGTCAATTCTTTGAACTCTTAAAGACTTTTTTCTATAAATGAATTTTAGGACATCAGAGCGCTTTGAGCATGCTGAAATAGCATGGACACATACAGGCGCTATAAAAGTACTCAATCATCATCATCGTCATCAACTACCATTAATTCTTAACTACAATAAAATCTTTCAGCTACCATCAATTCTTTGAGCTACCACCAATGCCTTTCGAATGTGGGCAACCCTTTAACCAACCTAATAGACAACCCTATAGCAAACGTTATATTTAGGGAAAAGTATGTGGGGAGGAGGGGAGAACATGAGATGACAATGAAAAGAGGCGGGGGGGGGGGCAAGAGAGGTTTCAGAGAGAACCGCAAAGTAAGTGCATAGTGGGCAGAGAAAGAGAGATAGAAAGAAAGAAGCAGAGAGAAAGAGGGAGAGAGAAAGAGAGAGCGAGAGAGAGAGAGAGAAAATTTGAAATAACGGGATAAGACCTCATTTGTACCACAAGAAAGACCTCAAGACGCTAGGCTGATTTCATTGGCCTTTTTGTCTGTCGCACGAATTTTGGGGGGTAAAGGGGGCTTTACTTATGTCCTTGTTACTTTTAACTACATTTGGGGCTTGGGGAAACGGGGAAGGGGGTCAATTGAAAACAAGTTTGAAAACCAAACATTTTCCACGTAAGTTTGCTAGAGCCCAATTTTTAAAAAAAAAATGAAATATTTTCGAATGTAATCTGGAAATTAAATAATTCACACCGAGATTTATTTTCTAATTTTTAAAATGTGTCAGGGTAGCCAACTCAATAACATAACATTTACTGACAAACATAAGAACTTTCAACAAAATTTACGGACAAATACAATTTTTTATGGACACATTTAACAGAAAAGTTTGACCTTAAAACGATCTGTCTAAACAAGTCCATCTTGCCGCGATGCGTCTCGCCGCGTGAACTAAGCTGTCCAGAAAGCTCTTAAAGTTTATTAATAGACTAAAACAATTTAAAAATTAAAATTTAAATCAAGAAAAAAGATATCACAAACATGATTTACTAGTTTTTTTTAAACGTTGAGATGCCACGTTTTGTCAATTTTTTTTTTACAGACGTCTTAATTTTTTAACTGAATTTTACGGACAGGCAATTTTACGACAAATCTTTTTGGACTGGCCTTAAATTTACGGACGTTTGGCAACCCTCAAATGTGTGTTCAGAGAGTGTGGGGCATGGGGGGAAAATGTAAACTTGTAAATAGCATTTCTTTTGTTGTTTTTTTTTCCCCAGTTATACGAAGAAATTTCCGTTACAAAAATTATTTTTGATTAAACTTCTGTCAAACAATCTTTTTCGAACAAATTTATTGACTATAAATTACCGGTATCGTGGATGTAAGGCCAAAAATGTGTATTTTTTCACCCATACTCCAGGTATGAAATTCTAACATATGACGTTAGTAAAAATATTTTTAAAAGTCAAATGACGTCATGTAGTTTTTATAGAAATTATTTTTAGCTCGTATATGTCATCACTAATCACATTATACTGGCACCTTATTCCACTCTTTCTCCAATATTTCACAATCTTACACTTCTATGTCTAATGCTTACGCCAATATGTTCCACTCATACGACATCATGTTCCACTCATACGACATCATGTTCCACTCATACGACATCATGTTCCACTCATACGACATCATGTTCCACTCATACGACATCATGTTCCACTCATACGACATCATGTTCCACTCATACGACATCATGTTCCACTCATACGACATCATGTTCCACTCATACGACATCATGTTCCACTCATACGACATCATGTTCCACTCATACGACATCATGTTCCACTCATACGACATCATGTTCCACTCATACGACATCATGTTCCACTCATACGACATCATGTTCCACTCATACGACATCATGTTCCACTCATACGACATCATGTTCCACTCTTTGTTTTCGTCCATTTCTGATCCGTTCTTACGACGGACATTATCATTCCAACACTAAGCCATCATTATGCTTTTTAATGCCACCCTTATTAAGCTTTTCCGCTACCAACATCCCACTCTTACGCCACCACCATTCCGCTCTTATGCCACCACCTTCCTACTCTTACGCCACCACCATCCCGCTCTTATGCCACCACCATTCCACTCTTATGCCACCACCATTCCGCTCTTATGCCACCACCATTCCGCTCTTATGCCACCACCATTCCGCTCTTATGCCACCACCTTCCTACTCTTACGCCACCACCATTCCGCTCTTACGCCACCACCATTCCGCTCTTATGCCACCACCTTCCTACTCTTACGCCACCACCATTCCGCTCTTATGCCACCACCATTCCGCTCTTATGCCACCACCTTCCTACTCTTACGCCACCACCATTCCGCTCTTATGCCACCACCATTCCGCTCTTATGCCACCACCATTCCGCTCTTATGCCACCACCATTCCGCTCTTATGCCACCACCATTCCGCTCTTATGCCACCACCATTCCGCTCTTA
>CAXITT010001685.1:26934-39991 GCA_964033795.1 Lymnaea stagnalis
AGGGTTTAGGTTAGGTTGAGGGATCGATTTAGGGTTCAGGTTAGGCATAGGGATCGATTTTGGGATACACTCGTGAAATTCGATAAAATAGTGGCATTCGTCCTTTAAATTTACCAATGTTTGCATTGTATCTTCAAAAATAATTTAGGAAAAGTTATTCAAACCACAAAAGAACTCTTTTTCTAAGGAAAGCTAATAAATTAATCAACAGATTAAAAAAACCTTTTGTTATAAAAGAGTACTCACTTAGAGGCAACTCAAAAAATTAATTTGTTCATCAAGGTGACAGCAGTTAGTTCCCATACTTTCATAAAGAATTAGGAACAGTAACCAAGAAAAAAAGATCTTTCACGAAGGTCACAAGAGTTAACTTTCTTGAAGCGAATAAATAAAATTACCATATAATTAATGGGAAGTTATCGCTGTCCTCTTTAAAACATCTGTTTATTTTAATGGTTGCTTCCCTTTGACCGTAATTTCGCAAAATGGAGTAGGAAAAGTATCTCTATTTCAGACTTTATGTTACCGGTGATCAGTAAATTAACACTAAATTCTAAAGCTAATACAATTGAATTTGTGCACCTGTTACTTTTCTGAAATAATTTTAAATTTTTTAAATATTTAAAATACTTTTTAGCATACATTTTAATAGAAGTAGTCAAAATGACGTTTATACTTATAAAGAGAATTCTTTGGGATATCTTGTTCATTGTTATAATAAATTCAATTTTTTTGTTCTAGTAAATTTGATTTTAAAGCATGTTTTATTTTTGTGTAAATAATTTATCAAGAAAATATTTAAAATACTTTCTATTTTTAATATTTATAAACTGATATGAAAATTATAGTAACAGAGATTTAAACCCTATGATTGTTAAATTATTTTAAAAATTTCAAATTAGTTTATACCTTAATAGTAAGGTCAGTTACTTTATACTTGTTAGCATTGATAAAAATTAATAACCTTTGATTTGGGAACATATTACCCAACCCTTGCCCTATCATTCAAAAGAGCTCACATAGAAAGTTCAAATTCAAACATTCTGATAATGGTAAAATTGATAATTCTAGAGTTATACTTATGTCATGCTCCACTTGGTTCTTTTATCCCCTGACACTGGGATTTCTTTTCACCTTATGGATCATCTTGGTGAATCGAAAGCACATTGTGAACATAAACTTTTAATTGCTACAAACTGTTTTTGGTGTTAAATAATGTCATGTTTAGTGGGACTTTTTTATTTGTTCTTTGAAAATTGTTTTAAATAGTCATAAATACTATAGCAATCTTTTGAAGATGGAATATTTTTTAAAGTATTTAATGGCTTCAATGGGACATCCCTCCCCCATCCTACTTTTGTTTTTTAAATTCGCCACCCCTAATTACTTGCTATAGGTGAAAATCTTCTTATCATAATCATTAAAAAAATTCAAATTTACTACTCATGTGCTTTTGTTAAATCAATCATTCAGTCAAAGCCACATCTTGTCTATTCACTAAAAACTATTAATATAGTTCTTAGTACATTCTTTATTAAATCATAATCATTAAAAAAATTCAAATTTACTACTCATGTGCTTTTGTTAAATCAATCATTCAGTCAAAGCCACATCTTGTCTATTCACTAAAAACTATTAATATAGTTCTTAGTACATTCTTTATTAGTGTTGTAATAAATATGATTTGATTGTTAAGCTTTCCAGCCTTAGACATATGTCTGTAGTATTTGTTAGTTAGTAACTTTTACAGTGATGTGTCACTAGTTATTTGATTAATAGTCAATTGTTTCGTCATGTGTAACTAATGATTTGTTTGTTAGTCACTTGTCTAGTTATGTGACTCTAGTGATTAGTGCTATTCAATTGTCTAGTGATGTTGGAAATGAATGCATCAATTGAATCTTTGTCTAGTGAGGTTTTTTAATGAAAGCACAAGTTGAATAATTGCCCAGTGATATTTGAAATGAATGCACAAGTTGAAACATTGCCTAGTGATGTTATTTAAATTTAAGTTAATATTTAAATTTATTTAGCTTTAGATTTTGACAACATCAATAACTGTAAATACATTAATATGTACTGACAGGGTAATGCTCAGGTCACACGATCAAATTCCTGTCAAATTTCTTCAATATGCGTCAAATTTTAGTATGAAGGCACTATTTTGTGTGTGGTTTCTTTGTTGAGATTTTGTTCAAAATTTGATCAAATTCTAAGTAAGAAAGTTTAGTCTCTTAACAGATCATAAACCATTAATGGCACTAAACAAAAAGAGAATAGCCAATAACAAGATCAACAGATAGTCTTTAATACTCTATCAATTGAAATAAAATCAATAAAAGGCAAAAACAACATTGTTGCTGATTTTTGGTCAAGACAAATTGAGTATAAAGAAAATGACAAAAACATAAAACATATTGAACTTATGTGGATTGTCATACCATACTATAGTTATTCTGTATTTATTTTTTTAGTATCAGTAATGTGTGTAACAGACCATGTTACTTATTCATATGACATGGATTTTTTCACAGGACACTAACATTTGCTCTCACGGCACAAAGGCAAAGTGATTTGAAGGAAAAGAATAGAAACACGAGACAAAAGGAACTAATTTTTATAGTGTATGGAGAATTCATTTTTTCTTGAGTGAAGGGAGTGAACGACATAATTTTAATGGAGAAGGTTGACATGTTGTATTTTTCAGATGGATTTAATGAATTAATTATTAGATACATTTTTGTAAGTGTATGGATATATATTCTTCATATTACACTATAAATGTTCGAACAATTCTGATGTCAAGGAACCATGTAATGTATTTATCAAATATCTTAATAAAGTACTGTGTAATTTTCATTGGACCTTATTACTTCTTGGCGGAGAAAGAGACGGTCGTTTGTAAAGGTGAATGAGATAGTTACATTGGCAAATCATCACTTGCACTGAAGAAATAAAATACATTAGCTCACGTTTACAAGTAACATTACATTATAAACGTTACATATGATAACTGGGAAATATAAATGTTTATGCTTTAAAATGAGTGTTTGTGTGATAACTTTATAATGTATATATTTTATATATTTTTATGAGTAATAAATAAAATGCATCTTTTTTTTCTCCAGAAATTATTAAACACACTAGAGCCACATTTACAATACCCTAACTTGAGAGACGATGAAATGACAAGATTTCTATTGTCAAAGATGATTGTGACATCCTATTTTCAAATATGCAAATACTGCAACTAATGGTAGTGCTTATTGATAACTTCATTCAGCACTGCTTATTTTTTAATAAAATTTATACCAATTTGTTTCTGAGTTCTTGTGAAATCTGTGATTGAACTTGTATTTGTATCTTTTAAATCAGGTGTTTTATCTGGAAGTTATTTTTAAAAGGAGATTACCACTCCCTAAAATATTATCTTTTACAGTTTAAATTAGAGTACCAGTATATAAAAAGTATACATAATTGTACTCAATATAATTTTTAAAATCTAATGCAGTGTACTACAAATGAGCGTTCTGTTCATTTTAATACATAAATCAGGAATGATTTCCCTAAACTTGGTAAAGGGATGTCAACAAAAATATACCGGGTTATAAAAATTGTCAAGAGCTGGAGAAGATATCTAGAGAATGGAAGAAATGGAAAGAAATAGTTAATGGCCTATTTTCCACTGGCAGTTGATCAGACTGAGAAGAGGAGTACTGCTAATTCTCTTTTTAACTACCGGTATCTCATAACTTGTCAAATAGCACCTAAAATTCCCATTAAATCAATTTAAAAATTATATTGATTATTTTTTTTATTAATGAACTTTTATTTATGAATGTTCAGGAGAGCTTTACTATACTTGTACAATGTAACAGTATTTTTGAGAAATGTAAGCTTTTTACTATGATTCTATCTCATTTGAAGGTCCTTATTTAAATATTTATTATGTCTAAAGTCAAGTTTTTCTACATTCTACCAAAAAAAAAAAAAATGTCTATAGCATGACTCAAACAATAATATAATAAGATTTTACGTTTTCTGTGGAAATTATTAAAAAGTGGACCTAAGGGGTCGCCACAGAACAACAATATAATAACTAACCTATATTGCACCTAAGTTAAGTAATTTAAAAAGTTGAACTTTTTAATTTAATCAAGGGGGCATCCATTTGCTATAATAGCACTGAAAACAAAAAAGGGGGTGGGGGTAGTAGAATTGAATTTTTAATTGTTATTTGTAATCAGGGTTACGGAGAAATATTTTCTTTGCCCGGAGCTCGAGCTGATCAAATTGGAAGTATTAAGTAGTCATTTGTGTTACAGCTACATGGTTATAGTATATATGCTGTACAAGTAATAAGCCTATTTATAAATACCTTTCAATCACATCATGCCCTTTGCCGATTTATTGTATAATTTTTCTATTGCATCTTTTTCTAAATTAAGTACATTATTATTACTTGGAGGCTGCTGTTGTTTTGATAACTTAGCTTAGTCAATGTAAACACAACCTAGTGACCTAGATTGATAAAATTCTTCTTAGTGTTTGTTCATGTGATATGGAGGTTGCATAATCATACAGATTTTAAGAAATTTGCATGCCATCAAAATTTGATCAAATAGTGATTTGAAAGTTATGAACAGGCTTCATACAAAAATTGCATCAAATGTATGAATGAAAATTTGATGAGAATTTGATCGTGTGAACTGAGCATCAGGGTAATTCATTCAGCTCATCAGTCTATTTGAACCAACTGGTCAAGGTAATACATTTTATCATTCATTCTTCATGCCAAGACAGGTTAGGGTAATTAAAAAGTCTATATTATTAGTTTTTGTGGAGCAGCACATTCATACAGCAACAAGGGGACATTTATTTGAATTACAAATGAAAAATTGCATAGGTTTAAAACCATTAATGTTAAAGTTTGAGTGATTGAAACAATGAACAGGTTGATTGAAAAGTCTAAAAATGTTAGTTGTGTATTAGTAGAAATTTATTTTATTAATAATTTGGTAAATTTGTTTACTTGGGTTGAGACATTAAGGTGTCAGCCAAGATGGTGTGTTGTACACTCAGATGAAAGTCAAGATGGTGTGGTGTACATTCAGATGTCAGCCAAAATGATGTGGTGTATGTTCAGGTGTCAGCCAAGATGGTGTGGTGTACATTCAGCTGTCAGCCAAGATGATATGGTGCACAATCAGCTGTCAGCCAAGATGGTGTGGTGTACATTACGGTGTCAGCCAAGATGGCATGGTGTACATTCAGCTGTCAGCCAAGATGATATGGTGCACAATCAGCTCTCAGCCAAGATGATTTGGTGCACAATCAGCTGTCAGCCAAGAATCTATGATGTAGATTTACTGAAACGTCTTGGTTTTCACCGCCAAGTCACTTGGGTAGAATGCATTAACCTGGAAGTGAAAAAACAAAATATATAAATAATATTATTTACTGTCCCTTTAAAATAATATTTTTATTTATTTACTTCAACTGCTTTATTTACTTCATCTACTTCACTTCAGCTGCAAGACTCATAGAAGATGAAAATATGTGTTGGTTATTGTTACATGTAACAAAGACTGCAATGTCTACATCAAAGTTATGCATCTGAAAAAAAAAACAACACTATAACAAAAGAAGCATTAGTAAAATTTAAGAAAAAAAAGTACTCCTATATCATACGTGTCAAACTTAAGGTCCGTGGGCCACATGAGGCCCAGCGTACAATTATATCAGGCCTGAGAGGTCTTGACCGGCGTACAATTATATCAGGCCTGAGAGGTCTTGACCGGCGTACAATTATATCAGGCATGAGAGAGAATTTTAGGCTCAAATATTTTTAATGGCCCTGCGATATAAAGTGCAAATCATATTCCCTAATAATCTGCATTGTCCAAGGATAGGCTACCTGAGAGCATTCTCGCTTTTTCTATCAAAATAAGCGACAGTAAAAGTTGTGTAGTGAGTGGATGTTTGTCGTTACAGTAACCTAGCAACATTCAGTTGCTCATTTTGGATAGGCGCATAAGAAATGAAAGTGGTGTAGAGCCTGGATATTACATCACACTTTCCTGCTATGGCTAACGTGTTATCAATCTGTACCTACTTTGTGGAGATAATGTGGCTGTGATCAAGGAATATAATCTGAGACTAAACATCAAGACAAGTTAAAATTCCTGAATGCAGAGTAGAAGCAACAGAAGGTAGAAGAATTGAAGATGAATGTTTTTCACCAAAGCAAAATCACATACTGAAGCTGCTGTGAAAGCAAGTTTTATTGTGGTGAAGGAGCTTGCAAAATCAGGCCAACCATTTACAGGAGGAGCTTGTGAAGTGCTGCATGATGAAAGTGTGTGACATCTTGTGTTCAGACAAAAAGCAGATGTTTGCAAATGTAAGCCTTAGCAGAAATACCGTTGCTGATTGGGCTTGTGAGATGGCCACTGATGTGAAAACACTAGCTGATCGAAAAAGAGAAACACTTTGTTGCATTCTCACTTGCTGTCGATGAAAGTAATGACATGACTGACACTGCACAGCTGACTGACACTGCACAGCTGACTGACACTGCACAGCTGACTGACACTGCACAGCTGACTGACACTGCACAGCTGACTGACACTGCACAGCTCGCTATCTTCATCTGTGGAGTGGTCTCCAGTTTCAATGTTACAGAAGAAATATTGCACATGGAATCCATGCATGAGAAATGACAGGAAAAGAAATGTTTGACAATGTATGTCAAAGTTTAACCGACATGAACCTGCCTTGGGACAAACTAGCTGGACTTACAACAGATGGAGCACTGGCGATGAACAGCGAAAAAAGGGGACTAGTTAGTTGGAAGGATGTGGTTAAAAATGCAGGATAAATTTACTGGTGGATTGATAGCATATCACTGCATCATACACCAAGGCTCGCTGTGTGGTAAAGTCCTCAACATGGAAGGTGTAATGAGCACTGTTACACAAACCGTCAACTTTATCAGAGCCAAAGGTTTAAATCACAGGTAATTTCAATATTTTTTTTGCTGGAAATAGACTCAAGAGTTCGGCGACATGCCTTATCATACAGAGGTGCGGTGGCTAAGTCTGATAAAAGTTCTTAGTAGATTTTTCCAGCTGATTGATGAAATCTCTCAATTCATGAACAGCATTGGGAAAGACTCCACACTTTTTCGGGTTAAAAATAAAAAGCGAGTTGAACCTGCAGCTCCAGGCACGGGACCACTTGATCACTGATATGCCTGATGCCGTGAAGGTATTTCAAGTGAGCTGTGCTTAAGGGAGACACACATGCAACTTGTCTCCCTGTTCTTGTTGCCAAGCAATGTTGAACCAAGCCAACCTATGTCATAGATGTGGAAACTTGCACCTGCAAATTTGTAGATGGAGCTGATAGAGCTGTAATGGGAAGTTTAGAAGGCTTCCAATTGTTGCATTGTATAATAAGTTAATAACGTGTTTGTTTACACCGAAATAGTACATTTTTTAAAGATAGAAAAGTCTTTGGTTGATTTTTTAATAAAAAAATTTGGCTGTGTTCAGGCCATGTCATCCATCCATCCTTGTGGCGCTATGGTCCATGTAGGGCTTTGGCCTGCCTCACTACTTCCTTCCACTCAGACCTAATTAATGCTTTTCTTTTCCATGCTTGGATTACCAGCTGCTGTAGATCTTTTTCCACATCATCAAACCATCTAAGCCTAGATCTGCCTTTGAGCCGTTTTCCTCTGGGGTTTGGTGATGTACCTGCTTCTCTCTTCTGTCATTTGGCATTCTCTTTAAGTGTCCTGCCCAGTGTAGCCTGCCCTTTTTTATTTCCGCTTCTAGCGTGGGATCCTGATATAGACTGTACAATTTCGGGTTGGTACGTATTCTCCATCCATATTCATCCTTTGTCATATATTGCCCGGAGAAATGTTCTCTCCCATGTGTTTAATAGGTTTTCTGCTGTTTTTCTTTGGGTCCAAGTCATGCCGTCAGCTTATTATTAATGGTGATACTTAGATACTTTTGTGTCTACTTCCTCAATACTGTGATTATTTATTGTGAGATCTGTAATTGGGTGATTTCCCCCTTTGGAAATCGACAACCATTTCTTTCAGTTTTGAGATATTTAACTAAAGAAAATTTTCATTACACCAACTGATAAAGCTAGTAAGTTGTGGTATATGCTTTCCCCTTCAGATATTAAGCAATGGTAGCATCATTAGTAAATTTAATTATTGGAACGGTGTTGCTTGGGCTCTTGGTATTATTGGTATATATTGTATAAAGGACAGGGGAGAGAAGGCAACCTTGTGGTATCCTGGTACATATTTCTCTACTTAATGATATTTGGTCATTCAAATTGAAATATTTGTTAAAAAGTTCAGCTTGAAAAGGTAACATATAAAGCTTTTTAATCATAAGGTGTGGTTGGATAGTGTTGAATGCTGATGAGAAGTCAAAGATTGATTGATTGAATACTTATATGACGCTAAGTATCCATGCTATTTTAGCATGCTCACTGCGCTCTCAGTGATGGCATCCGGGGCGTCGCATGGGTTGTCGGAATGATTCATTGCTTGCCGCCTGTAGGGGACGCCATCTCCCTGTTTGAATTTAGAGTTTCCTTCTAAATGAGTGGCCGACCAAGGTTAACGTGTCCCATCTACGCTGGGTGCTGGATGGGTTTATGCTTGACTGGGCTTTGGCTGGAATTGAACTCCCGACCACCAACTTGAGATTTGCTCAGTTTAGACCACTCAGCCACCCAGCACTTCCAAGAAAAGCACCCTAGCATATTGTTTAGAGCTGTCTAGGTGATGGTAAAGTCTTTCCAATACAGTAAAACCTCCGTTTTGCAACCGTCTCTTAAACGACTTCCTCCAACATATGACCGAAAAAAAATTCACCAATGCTTTGTAATATATAAAGACCTCGCTTAAACGAATCCCTCAAAAACGTGACTTGCAACCTTCAAATAATTCAATTTTACGACCTAGCACCTGAAAAAGTCAGATTCCGAAGCAATGCTATATTTGTGCGCTTGTAAACAGTTTCGTTTACGACTTTTAAAAGCAGGCGATGCACTAAAACAGCTAGGAAGTAGTGAAGGGGAAATAACGCTTGTAGCGTAAATTTGTCTTTTGCAATACTCCAAGGAGATGGCCAGTTATGGCCTGAGCAGGAGTCTTTCAGACCTTGCTGACACCATGTCTGGTGTTCAAAGAGACATTCTAAAAGAACATGCACGGGTGGGGGGATCATGAAAACAAACAGAAATAACAGATTTCTTTCAATAAAAAAAACAACTATTCAATGACAGAATAAAAATAATTACAAAAATTAATGCGCTTATCTTATACATAAATAGTTATAACTCTAAGCATGTACTCAGCACTTACACACGTTTTAAACAACTACCAAACCAGCATTGGAATTAATGAGGAATAGAAAGATAATGACTGTAATGGTTGTGAGACAATATGAGTTTATATTGGTTGTGAGACAGAGTTTAATCTATAATTCTGAATGTTAGATGGTGCCTATACTTAATGGTATGTGTATTTTTTTACTTGTTTACTTAATTTTCTAAGTGTCGTTTTTTGAAAATGTCCTACCTCTTTTTTAAGACCCCCCCCCAAATAACGCATTCGTTTCAATGGCAATTTAAAGGTAGCAAATCTGAAGTTTTACTGTAATAGTAAGATGGTATCCTCTGTATTTCTGTAGTTAATGTCTTCACGTATGTAATAATACCAATAATCATAATGTTCATAAGAATTAATCTTTAGAATGCTGTTAAACTTAGTATTATAGTTGTAGTTTTATTTTTTTTTTTTTGTTTTTTTTTTTTTTATTTTAGGCACAATTTTTAAAAAACCTACTTCATTTGGTCATCCTTGTCATGGTAAAGTTTTAAGTCCAGTTTTGACATCTTCATATGAAGTTTTCAATTTCTAGCTTGGTCATCTGCATGTGATATTTTCAAAGTCCAGTTCTCACATCTTCATGTGAAGTTTACAATGTCCATCTTGGTCATCTGCATGTGAAGTTTTCAATGTTTAGTTCTGACATCTTCATATGAAATTTTTAAAGTCCAGTTTGGTCATCTCCATGGCTTTCATTAATACATTCAACCAACCAAATTTGAGAGGAGACTCATCTGGAGGAATACAATTTTAAACATAATTTACACTTCTATTCTAAACTTAATATTTTAACCATATTTCTTGTCTAAATTTAATATTCTAACTATACTTCCAATCTATATTTAATATTCTAATCACACCTCTAGTATAAACTTATTATTCAAGTTCATTAAGTAAACATTCTGTTTTAAACATGACACGACAGATACTTAAGATGAGCTCAATCAGGGTGAATTCTTTCCCTCAAAGTTAACACTGAAAGTTATGCACTTATTTGTTCCCCAGTCTGTTAGAATTTAACAGAGTGCTCCTCTGGCTTTAACAAAATCAAACAATCGCTCTTAATTAAAGTTAATATTGTCACTAAGGGAGTGAAGTTTTGTGGTATATGATGCCTGATTATTGCACTTGAGACACACATCAGATGTGTTTAAATTGCCCTGGTTTAAAAATTTTGTCTTAGAAAGAATATTTGCTGGATATGTGCTAAAAATGAATAGATACAATGTAATCAAAACACATTATTTGGATAAAGAAAAGAATCTTATCTTACCTTATCTTATCTTATAGTGTTGAAATGTAGCAAAAAAAGGTGCAATGGTAAAACATCATGGGTAACTTTTATGGTCCTGAGCAGAGCTATCCAAATGGGACCCTGATGGTAAACTCCTTCACGTTGAGTGTCACTCATTGAAGAATGTGTTCTCTAATCTGTATCACAAATTAATTCTGACATTGTCATACAAACACACTCATACATTTTTACACTGGCTATCTATTTTAATACATTTGAGATTAAAACTAAATATTGTGAATTTTCATTAACTATAAAACTAAAAATTGTGAATGTTAACAAAATTGTATTATTTTTAAAATATCTACCTTATGATAATTATAGTTTATAACATCCTACAGTTGTAAATAAATTGTAATTTAATGTAATGCTTATTGGTAAGCCCTTGACCATGTGTTGTTAACCCTAAAGAGCCACAAACATGATGTTTTTATCATAGTCAGATCCCACTGTGTGGCTCATCTAGGTCTAGATGCTTCAGCCTTATAAAATCTTTGTCGACCCAACCCCCCTCCCACCAGAAAAAAAGTAACGAATTATATTATCATTTAATTAAAGCTTATATTATACTCATGCACCAGACTTGTTTCCACAGGAACTCAAAAAATAGTACAATTCCATCTCAAAATAGTACAATATTGTCTCAGAATAGTACAATACTGAACAAATTAGTACACTTGTAGCAACAAAAGGGGCACATTCTTTAACTGAGTACACATTTTATAAATATTTAAATACCTTGTGTATTGATGACGCTTGCTGAACTTTTAAGCTGCTGGAGTTCTTTTGCACTGAAAGTTTCATCCAAGTCCAAGCAGCTTCCTGATTTTCTCTCCTCTGTTGTTTTTTGGCTATTATTTTGTTCCTTGGTCTGTGCATGTTTTCAGGAACATAGAGAATATTCTCTTGCACGCAGCACTGGAGTGAGGTATGGTGAGGATCCCTTTCACTACATGGGCAAAATTCTAAAGGGCTGGGTGCTTTTGGCAAATTGTTTGCCAAATCCTGTCAACTCTTACCCCATCCTCAATGTTCCTCTGCCGATGCCTATCAAACTCTTCATAGATGGTGTCAACATCAGTCCCTCTGGGGATCATAATGGGGAATCTGGTAAGGAAGTATTCTAGCTGGTGTTGTTTAACCTCCTTTTAGGATCAAATACAGAAGCATTCTGAAGTGCAGGATCTGATAGGGAAGTCTTTTTTAGAAGGTAGTCAAGCACCATCTCAAAATATTTTCCAACAGAAGCAAAAAACTCCACAACCCCCTTGTCTCTGGGGCTGTACTTTTCTTTGTTTTGCAGCATGGTCTTTGCCTGAGATCCAACAATCAGGTCAGCATCATCCACAACCCCCTTGTCTCTGGGGCTGTACTTTTCTTTGTTTTGCAGCATGGTCTTTGCCTGAGATCCAACAATCAGGTCAGCATCATCTTTCTGACTGCTTCTTAGCTTGTATTGGAACTGAAAGATAAACAAAATTATAAACTAGTACTGTAGGTATTATGATAAACCATTTAGATGATAATTTAAAACAAAAGAAATGTATTAAATTTGTCCAACTGACTACAACATAAATGCATACATTAACATAACCAATCTACACTAGCTCATCTCGTCAATACCATTAACTGCTGTTGGCAAGAGAAATCTGCTGTGCAAGTCACCAATTAGGATGCAGGGGCTCTCCATCAGCATGATGATCATGGCTTCTTCTGTCTGCAGTTGGACAAGTACTTGTAAAAATAACCATGTGTCATAAAAATACTATTAAGTACAACAGTATGGTAAGGTAAATAATACAAAATTACTTATTGTCCACTACAGACAACTTTGCACAAAATAAAATGAATCGTAAGAAAATATTGCTGGTCCAATGAAATTTGAAATTATGCAACATTCAAGACTCATGAAATATAAAAATTCATCTCACCTGCATCATCTTTCTGAAATTTGAGTAAAATTATGCAGCCTTCAAGACTCATGAAATATAAAAATTCATCTCACCTGATCATAAACTTTCAGTGTGTAAGACAAGAAATAGCAGTTAATTTGATTTGTTGGTGACCGCAAAAAGTCATAAATGGCATCAACCTGCTTCACAGAGTAAGTTGTGCAATGTCCTTCCAACACAGCAGTTGTCTGCCCATCATGTGGTTTCTTATTTGGTTTGGAATTTGTATATTTGTCTTCATAAAAAAAGTGCATAAAGTGGTCCCAGTTTTCAAACAATCTTTTTAGGCATCTTGCAATACTGGTGCATGCATGCTTGATACTTTTCATCTGTTCTGTACCATACAGGACTTGCAGGTTTTTCAATTCACACTGTCTCTTCAAA
>CAXITT010001686.1:8735-36402 GCA_964033795.1 Lymnaea stagnalis
TAAAAAATTGGCAAAATTTATGTGATGTCATTTATGATTATGGATGGCCCCTTAGTATTGGGCAGGGTAAATAAATAAAATAACTATAGTTATAATAATTTAAAGGCCCTAAACTTAGACAGCACTTGACTTAATTTTGATAAGGATTCATTAATACAATTTATAGTTTTCATTAATATGATGGACTGATGGAGGCATCTGACAATTATTAAATCTAAATGACTGATTGTGATTGGCAAGTCCAATGACAATTTTTAATAATAATGACTAATGAAATGACAAAAGATTATATTATCTGTCACTGTCATTACTACTACTGTCACTGTCAGATGGGTAGTACTGACTCAATAATATTCAATACTGTACTGTGTATTGACTATAACTATAAGATATGGCATATAGCTGCAGCTATTTGGAACCGGGTTTCAAGAGTGAGAGGTTGGGTTTATTAAAAAATATTTTCAAAATATTATTGTAGGGTTTGTAAGATTAAATTTGGGGTAAAAGTGCAGTTCAGGTGCGTATATTATTTATTAGCGCATTTCGTATTTTAAAATTTTTTTTTTATCATGTAAACTTACGTGTATTCTTTAATAATTTGGTAAAAGTGCAGTTCTGTTGCGTATATTATTTCTTAGCGCATTTCCTATTTTAAAAATTTTTTGTCATGTAAACTTACGTGTATTCTTTAATAATTAAATCCAGGCAGTTATAGTTAACTAATTCTAGATTATGAATCGCATCTTTTCTTTTTATTTTACTTCTAAAGAGTCTTTAAACATCCCCCAACCAAAGTGACACAGCCCCCATTGTTTGTATTTTTTTTAACGCTATGCCAGATTTTTAGCCACCTATAAGTTAGTAATGCTAAACGAAATTTTCAAACTAAGCATGTTCACAAAAAAGAATGAAATACTAGATTCTTCATTACGCACAAGCGCCCCCCCCCCCAACTTTCTCTCACTTTTCTTCTCAAATAATACTTACTAATAACCCTCTAAAGGATAATATGATGCAGTATATTTTTTCCTTTGGAAAAAAAAAATTATTATTATTTTTTGAAAATAATTTTGACTTTTTGAGAAATATTTCCTTGAATGATATGTTATTTACAAATAGTCATAACTTTTTTATTTATGAGTCTATTCTTTTGAAATTTGAATATGTTTTATAGTATTGAACAGATTCAAAAATAATTTTGACTTTTTGAGAAATATTTCCTTGAATGATATGTTATTTACAAATAGTCATAACTTTTTTATTTATGAGTCTATTCTTTTGAAATTTGAATATGTTTTATAGTATTGAACAGATTCTAATAAAATATCAATTTTATTGATTTAATTGGAAACACTTTTTTTTTTCCTTCTTTGTAAAACTGTGATGTTATATTTTTGTCGACTTAAAAAAATATTTTTTTTGCCCAAAAATAATACAACATCAAATTTAGCAAGGATATTTTGTACAAACCCCAAGTATCAATTAAAGAGCATCCAATTACCTTTAAAATCATATATAATACTTGGAGGTAGCTACAAAATTACAGTCATGAGACACTTTGAAGAATAAGATATATTCAAGGTCATTAATAAATGGAAAAATCTACAGTCTTTTGAGAGTTAAGACTTGAGTGTACAGTTCACTTAAGACTTGTATGTTACAGCTCACTTAAGACTTGTGTGTTACAATTCACCTAAAACTTGTATGTTACAGCTCCTTGAGGATGTGTCTGGGTGTCTGGGACACAGAAGCTATGGTGGCTTGGACAGAGATGGTCCACAGAGGGTTCTCAGTGCTGCTAGCATTCTCGAAGCAACCAGATCTGGAGGTATACAAATATAGTCTCATTTCATTGACAGCCTTACTAGAAGTTGATGCTTGGTATTTGGTGTTGATAATTGATATTTAGCATTGATATTAGGTTTTTGGAGGTTGATGCTGGGTATTTTGGATTGATGCTTGATACTTGATATTAGGGTTGACTGGTTGGCTGTGTGGTCAGTACTGATTATGAACAAATAAAAACAAAACTCCAGACACCTTGTGTGATTAGGTCTCAGAGACACATGTTGCAAAACTTCACCATCGTCGTCTCAATGATAGGTCTCAGAGACACATGTTGCAAAACTTCACCATCGTCGTCTCAATGAGAGGTCTCAGAGACACATGTTGCAAAACTTCACCATCGTCGTCTCAATGAGAGGTCTCAGAGACACATGTTGCAAAACTTCACCATCGTCATCTCAATGATAGGTCTCAGAGACACATGTTGCAAAACTTCACCATCGTCGTCTCAATGATAGGTCTCAGAGACACATGTTGCTTTTGAAGTGGTAGCAGCAGAGTTACTATCCAGAGTCTCTGTGTAGTTGCAAAACTTCACCATCGTCGTCTCAATGAGAGGTCTCAGAGACACATGTTGCAAAACTTCACCATCGTCGTCTCAATGATAGGTCTCAGAGACACATGTTGCAAAACTTCACCATCGTCGTCTCAATGATATGTCTCAGAGACACATGTTGCAAAACTTCACCATCGTCGTCTCAATGATAGGTCTCAGAGACACATGTTGCAAAACTTCACCATCGTCGTCTCAATGATAGGTCTCAGAGACACATGTAGCGTCACTTCACCATCGTCGTCTCAATGCTAGGTCTCAGAGACACTTGTCGCATCACTTCACCATCGTCGTCTCAATGAGAGGTCTCAGAGACACATGTTGCAGCACTTCACCATCGTCGTCTCAATGAGAGGTCTCAGAGACACATGTTGCGGCACTTCACCATCGTCGTCTCAATGAGACTCAAAAGTTGTAGAGAAAAAAATAATAAAATAACGTCAAAGTTTTTGGATGATTGAATCATTGATATAAGCCTCATTGAGTAAAATCTTAGTAAGTTTCAGTTCATACTCCAGTTTATTTTCACTGTTCATTTTGACCCTTATTTCACAGCTGGTGTCCTCATCAACTGTCAGGCTGCACTCCCTCGTCCAAACCAAGCTCATCAGCAGCTCGGCCGAAGCTTCCTACATCCTGGGGGACTTGAACTCAATGATCATTAAGTCCATTGAAGGTACTTATAAGTTACTTCACTTGCGTTTAGCTTTGTAGCTGTGTCTCCAAGGTGAAGGGTTTATCCCTCATGATTTATATTGATAACTGAATGGCAGTCATAAGAATGACAGTGCTGGCATTAACTGCAGTGTTGGCATTTACAGCAGTGATGGCATTGACAGCAGTGTTGGCATTTACAGCAGTGTTGGCATTTACAGCGGTGTTGGCAGTGTTGGCATTGACAGCGGTTTTGGCAGTGTTGGCATTGACAGCGGTGTTGGCATTTACAGCAGTGTTGGCATTTACAGCAGTGTTGGTATTTACAGTGGTGTTGGCATTTACAGCAGTGTTGGCATTTACAGCAGTGTTGGTATTTACAGCGGTGTTGGCATTTACAGCAGTGTTGGCATTTACAGCAGTGTTGGTATTTACAGTGGTGTTGGTATTTACAGCAGTGTTGGCATTGGCAGCAGTGTTGGCATTGACAGCAGTGTTGGAATTGACAGCAGTATTGGCATTTACAGCAGTGTTGGCATTTACAGCAGTGTTGGTATTTACAGCGGTGTTGGCATTTACAGCGGTGTTAGCATTTACAGCAGTGTTGGTATTTACAGTGGTGTTGGCATTTACAGCAGTGTTGGCATTTACAGCAGTGTTGGTATTTACAGTGGTGTTGGCATTTACAGCAGTGTTGGTATTTACAGTGGTGTTGGCATTTACAGCAGTGTTGGCATTTACAGCAGTGTTGGCATTTACAGCAGTGTTGGAATTTACAGCAGTGTTGGTATTTACAGCGGTGTTGGCATTTACAGCAGTGTTGGCATTGACTGCAGTGTTGGCATTGACAGCAGTGTTGGCATTTACAGCAGTGTTGGCATTTACAGCGGTGTTGGCATTTACAGCGGTGTTGGCATTTACAGCGGTGTTGGCATTTACAGCGGTGTTGGCATTTACAGCGGTGTTGGCATTTACAGCAGTGTTGGCATTTACAGCGGTGTTGGCATTTACAGCGGTGTTGGCATTTACAGCGGTGTTGGCAGTTACAGCGGTGTTGGCAGTTACAGCGGTGTTGGCAGTTACAGCGGTGTTGGCATTTACAGCGATGTTGGCATTTACAGCGGTGTTGGCAGTTACAGCGATGTTGGCAGTTACAGCAGTGTTGGGAGTTACAGCAGTGTTGGGAGTTACAGCAGTGTTGGCATTTACAGCGGTGTTGGCAGTGTTGGCATTGACAGCAGTGTTGGCATTTACAGCGGTGTTGGCAGTGTTGGCATTTACAGCAGTGTTGGTATTTACAGTGGTGTTGGCATTTAAAGCAGTGTTGGTATTTACAGTGGTGTTGGCATTTACAGCAGTGTTGGCATTTACAGTGGTGTTGGCATTTACAGCAGTGTTGGTATTTACAGCGGTGTTGGCAGTTACAGCGGTGTTGGCATTTACAGCGGTGTTGGCATTTACAGCGGTGTTGGCAGTTACAGCGATGTTGGCAGTTACAGCAGTGTTGGGAGTTACAGCGGTGTTGGCAGTGTTGAGATTTAAATTGTTCAATAAAATCAACGTAACCGAACATTGTTTCAGATACCCCACTATTCAAAACAATTTGAGGTACAGCACTATTCAACTTTGTTTCTATTACCCCAAAACTCAACTTTTTTCATTTACCCCACAATATCAGATACCCTAAGATTCAAAATAATCTCCGGAACACCACTATTGAAATTTCAAAACAATATCAGATACCCTACTGTTAAAAATCTATTAACAAAAATTCCTTTTAATGTTACAAAGAACTGAATAAGCACTTGCACCTCATGAAACCTGACTATTTAATGCATTGATTTCCCTAGCCAACTTGGACAACTATGCCTACATGATGCCTGTGCTGAGAGCTCTGATTGGGAAAGGTCAAGAACTCTTGACCACCAGCATTCATCTCCCTCATCTACCCAAGTCATCCATGATTCCCACATTTTTTGATGACTTCAAGACATACGTGTACAGTGATGAATGGCAGACGTTCATAAAGAGCTATGTGAGTATGTGCACAATTGGAAGACATTCATAGAGAGTGTGTCCAGTGATGAATTGTAGACATACGTGGAATATGTGTACATTGGAAGACATTCATAGAATGTGTGTACAGTGATGAATGGCAGACATTCCCAGAATATTTTTACAGTGATGAATAGCGTCATATAATTGTTGTCGTGGTTCTTGTAGGTTGGACCCCAAATGACCCACTTCATTGAGATGAACTTTTAGGAGAGTGCCCAGATCATGATGCACTTCTGGTCAGACTGTCATGAGGAGATGATGATGAACCATCACAAACATAACAGAGAGATAGGGGAGAGCAGGCTCAGATTTAAGGTAAGAATGATGTCCCAAAATTTTTCTAAAATCACTAGTCTAGTTTTTAACCAATCTTTTTTTAACCCCCGCACGCTCGAGCTGAGCACCTAAAAAAAAAAGTTCACCGCCCTATCCTGTCTGTCCCTTTGCTGCGACACACTTTAATTTTGTCCAGTCCAAATAAAATTATGCAATGGATTTGTCTACCTCCTTGCATAATGTCTGCACAAAAGTTGCGGGTCGGATGTTGTCCGCTGGATGTAGTTTTCCAAGCCATATTTGTAGAATAAAACTCACAGCAAGTGCCATGTATCTGGAAATCAAGCCATTACAAATAATAGCAGGGATTAACTTTTAAAAGTATACTGTCTCACCCCCTCCCATTTTTTCCCCTTTTTTGATTGGTTCTTTCTCAGAGATTAAATAATTTGCCCCCCCCCCCTTTTCAGAGCAAAACCCTCACACAGGGAGACATTGCTTTAGCAGATGATCATTTATGCCAAAAAATGATATTTATTGAAAACCAAACAAATTTTGATTGACACAACAACTGAAAATATCAACTAGCATTGACACAAAGAAGGGAAACTGTTTTTTTGTTTTGTTTTTTAAATTTTAATTATATAAAGTAATCAAAGAGAATATGGACGGACATCAAGCAGACACATGGTCCAAAATAACAAATTGCAATAGGAACTTGTGTATTTTTTTTTTCCCTTGGCTTCAAGTGTTGCCACCACTGGTTGTATGTGAGAATGGAACAATTGTTGCCACCACTGGTTGCATGTGGGAATGGAACAATTGTTGCCACCACTGGTTGGATGTTGGAATGGAACAATTGTTGCCACCACTGGTTGGATGTTGGAATGGAACAATTGTTGCCACCACTGGTTGGATGTGGGAATGGAACAATTGTTGCCACCACTGGTTGGATGTTGGAATGGAACAATTGTTGCCACCACTGGTTGGATGGGACAATAGAACAATTGTTGCCACCACTGGTTGGATGTTGGAATGGAACAATTGTTGCCACCACTGGTTGGAATGGAACAATGGCACTGCTATTTTAAGTTGATGATTTTTAAAGCACTGAATGAGTATTCAAGGTTTTTTCTTTTTAAAATATGAAAGTAAAGAATCGATGCTATCTGTGGTCATATGATGCATATGTTTGACCACAGTACCAGATAGAGACTGAGTATTGTAAGAAAGTAGACCACAAGAACAGAAGGTTCCAGAACGTGATGGCACAGCAAAAAAATCAGCAGCTGTTTTCACTGAGACAGTGGAGGGCCACCAAGCGATTCTTCAATGGCGAAGGAGGGGCTTGGAAGGACAAGTAAGTCACTTAGTCTGGTCTAGTGACTCACATTGTTTGAATGGTCTCGGCCAGGGGTCTGCAACCTTTTTTGATTGAGGAGCCACTTTTATAAAGTATATCTGCTGAGCCAATATTTTGGGACTGCTGGTCTTGGTTGAATATTTAAATGTTAAGTTGCCCTTGATATAGATCTTTTTCTTAGTGAGGTAACTTTATATTCTAACTCCAGCTTATAAAAAATTTGTTATGTGCTCCTGTTATCTCCAGACATCAACAAGTGGTCCACTGGAAACTGTCTAACCAAGAAAACTTTCAGCGCATGAAAGTAAAACTGACTCAGAACTACAATTTTGATAGTCACATCAATGCCAGCCACCTCAGGGACAATGTGGGTATGTACAGCACAGGGGCCCCCCAGCCACCTCAGGGACAATGTGGGTATGTAAAGCACAGGGGACCCAAGCCATCTCAAGGACAATGTGGGTATGTATAGCACAGGGAACCCCAGCCAACTCAGGTACAATGTGAGTATGTTTAACTCAGGGGCCCCCAGCCAACTCAGGGACAATGTGAGTGTGTACAACAAATGGACCCCAGCCAACTCAGGGACATTGTGGGTATGTTTAATACAGGGGCCCCCAACCAACTATTGGACAATGTGAGTAAGGATAACACTGGGGCCCCCAGCCAACTCAGGGACAATGTATGTATAACACAGGGGACCCCAGCCAACTCAGGGACAATGCGTGTATAACACAGGGTTCCCAAAATCTCCAGGGACAATTTATGTATAACACAGGGTTCCCATACTTCAGGGACAATGTATGTATAACACAGGGTTCCCATACTTCAGGGACAATGTATGTATAACACAGGGTTCCTATACTTCAGGGACAATGTATGTATAACACAGGGTTCCCATACTTCAGGGACAATGTATGTATAACACAGGGTTCCCATACTTCAGGGACAATGTATGTATAACACAGGGTTCCCATACTTCAGGGACAATGTATGTATAACACAGGGTTCCCATACTTCAGGGACAATGTATGTATAACACAGGGTTCCCATACTTCAGGGACAATGTATGTATAACACAGGGTTCCCATACTTCAGGGACAATGTATGTATAACACAGGGTTCCCATACTTCAGGGACAATGTATGTATAACACAGGGTTCCCATACTTCAGGGACAAATGTATGTATAATACAGGGTTCCCATACTTCAGGGACAATGTATGTATAACACAGGGTTCCCATACTTCAGGGACAATGTATGTATAATACAGGGTTCCTATACTTCAGGGACAATGTATGTATAATACAGGGTTCCCATACTTCAGGGACAATGTATGTATAACACAGGGTTCCCATACTTCAGGGACAATGTATGTATAATACAGGGTTCCTATACTTCAGGGACAATGTATGTATAACACAGGGTTCCCATACTTCAGGGTCAATGTGGGTATTCACTTTGTGATAGGGATACCCCGTCACTTCATGGACAATGTGGGTATGTACTCTAACACAAGGGTCCCCGGTTATTTTGGGGATAATGTGGGTTTTTAATATTGGGATTCCCTGTCATCTCAGGGAAAATTTTGATATTTTTAGGATCAATTGATTCTGGGACATCACTCTGCTTAGAAGAACTCAAGGGAGTTAAAGAAGCTTTGGTATCAAAAGAAAACATTGCAGACGACACACTTGGAGATGAAGAGTGGAGCGCCATCTCAGCCTCAAGGTAAGACCTTGACCCTAGTATCAACAGTTTCTATTGTTCCTCCCCCCCACCCTAAAAAAACCCACTCAGCACTTTATTGTTAAGACTATATTGTATGTAGCTTTAACTTACATGTAGTCAAACAATGGTGTAAACTAGAAGTACTCAGCCATCACGTCAACCTGTAAGGTTTGCTGTACATTGTACAAGTGTTAATTGTGTTTAGAGTTGTACAGCCGTACATGATTCTTACAGTTTTTCAATGGATTTGGACAAATAAAATTTTGCACACAACAGTGAAGACGCAGGATTAAAATCTTAACAGGCAGTGCAATAAATTGGTCAACAGAAAGGTGAAATCCTATTGGTCTGTTCAAAATGACCTCTGACCCCAAAGTTCTAAGATGGGTAGGCCATCCCATTGTAGAAACTGTGCAGCTTCGTTGAGCATCATTGAGACCAATGGGCAATAGAACTGACCATTCGTTAATAGTACGACAGCCTTGTTTGGCAGTAACTACTTTCAGTAGTTAACCATGGCCACACATCAGTTTGTATGATCCTATTTAACACTTCACATCCTCAAAGTGCATATGGTAAAAAAAAAAAAAAACTATCCACAGTCCACAGGGCTTTTCCCCATGGTGCAGTGAAACTACAGCTATAAATTGTTGGTAGACTTAATAGATTTGTATAGACGGACAAAACATATTTCCTTTCATTAATTTAAAACTGGAATCTGTTGTATTACTACAGCTAGCATATTTAACTGAAGAATATGTCTAAATACATCTAAACTGCTATTAAACTCGTCATCAAGGTCAATTCATATAAAAGTTGCTACTGATCAGTGTAAAAAAACAACAGAATCTGATGAAAATTGGACTTTATTCATCTATAATTATGCTAAAAAGTGCACAGCGAAGGTAAAATTAATTTTTAAAAGTAGGCCTGTCCAGAAGGCCAAGTTTGCATGCAGCCAAAACATTGATAACGTACGGATGAAAATGTCACTTTTTAAAAAATCTATTTTGTTTATTACGGTTTTTTGTGGTGTTCTCAAATTTGTGGATGACTTTTTACACAGTTTTATGGGGATTTTTGTACAGTAGTTGTGGTACTTTTGTAAAGTTTTTTTTTTTTTTTTAAATCCCAACAAGTTGGCATGTATGGCTCATGCCGATGTCTCGTTTTCATTTTAGTTGATACTTGTATTGGCCTTTTAATGTGCCATGAATTAGTGTTCTAATATCACATCGTAATTTGGAAATATTTCAAGAAATTCATCACAATAAATTTAAAGCCTAGAAGCTAATGAAGATGTCTAGAACTTGTATTTGTTAAATCTGTATGTTTAAGACTCCACCAGCGCAGCACATTGGCCTCTACCTTGTTGTCCTTCTTGTATTTCCAGTGCCAACATTGAAGAATACACAGGGCGAGAAAAGCTGGTCATCTCTGCTGACTGTGAACTTATCTGGAAGGCTTGAGGTCACCACGACCCATGTATATTTCTTCGACTGCAGCCCCCACAAGGAAGAGGGTGAGAATAACGATCTCATCATCTGGATGTCGCATATATCCAGGTCTGCCTGTTCAATTTCCCGTTGACAGGCTCATGCCTCTCTTTTCTTGCCTTTTTTGCAAAGTATCTTTTTAAGGTGCTGGGTGGCCGAATGGTCTAAACTGAGCAAATCTCAAGTTGGTGGTCTAGAGTTCAATTCCAGCTAGAGCCCAGTCAAGCAATAACACCACCAGCACCCCGTGTAGATGAGACTCGTTAACCTTGGATGGCAACTCATCTAAGAGAAGGAAACTCTGAAATCAAACCCGGAGATGGAGTCCCGAAAGGCGGATAACATTGATACAATGAAACATTCCGGCTACTCCTGCGACGTCACTGGTACCAAGCTGTATCATCCAATGATGTTCCCTTGGGTTACCCAGCGGCGTGGAGAGAGGCGATTTGCTGTTGGGAACCAGCTTATAATCCTTGAAGTATAATCCCAGGCCATGTGGATTTCGTCCTCCGAAGCCCACTCCATCTTCACATTGTGACGGACGGATGCCAGCAGCAATCTTTTTAAGGTCATTTTTTTTAAAACAAAATTTGACCATTGGTTCAATCTGTTTGGATGGACAACTTTCATCACCTTTCATACATCCTAGTGAGCTGTCCTAAAGCACATAATATCTACCAGCTTGGAATCTTGCAGGCTCTGTTAAATCCAGGATATATGTATTTTATACACACTGTCCTGATAAAAATGGAACCCTTTTTAAAATGGTGGAAACTAATGGTAAATATCTATCAATTTTTAAATTATTTTTTTTTTTTTTTTTTGGGTGGGGGGGGGGGGGGTTGTAAAATATGTCAGGACTAAAATGAGATGTTTTTTTTTTAAATTGATGAATATCTACAAGTGTTTTTCATCATTATCAGAAGGGTTCACTTTCACTTTTTTTGCCCCGGACACAGTCTGGCTTCAGGTTTCTGCTTGGAAATTTAAAAAAGAATTAAGTTTAAAACTGTTAAGGTGTTTCCATTTTTTTTTTTTACAATAATAATTTAAAATGAGGATGACTGTTTTTTAATGTTGCTTTCCCAAATTATTAAAAAAAAATAAATTTACTTATCCGTCTTCAACTACTTCAAGTGACAGTGACAGTCTGCTTTTAAAAAATGTCCATACAAATACTTCAGGGGCTGTCCATTAATTATGTCAACAAATTTTTGGTGATTTTGACCTCCCCCCCCTCCCCCTTGTCAACAACTTGTCAAGCTTTCAGAGACCCCCCTCCCCTCTAAAATTACGTCAACATTTGATTACACCCCAATAAAAATAAAATGGAAACATTTTTATTTTTTTTTTTAAATAGACTAGTTTACAACAAAAAGTGAATAAAAGTAAATTGTTTAGAAAAAAAAGTAATAAAAATAAACTTTTAATATTAACTTATGAACATATTTCCAATTTATAACTACAAAGGCTTACTCTAAAAAGAAAAGAGATTATAGGGTTTACAAAAATGTATCCACATTACACCTTTAAATTATGAACAAATTTCAAATTAATATTATAACACTTTAAAGACTATTTGAATATTTACTAAGACTTGTTCTAACTTCAAGCAGAAACGAGATTACAAAGTTAAACTATAAGTACACTTTTAATTTATTAACATATTTTTGTACACACAAATCCAAATCTTATATTCTAGCCTATATATCTTCCCATGGAGATGTCAAATGTTCCTCAAGTGTTATTATTGGCATAGGTTCTGGCTGAATAATTTCTTGTGGAACCGAAACACCAGACAAGTCAACATTTTCTTCATCTAGCCATTCTGCACTTAGCATCTCCCCATGAGCAATAATTGCCATGAACTCTCGCTGTCTTTTGGCAGCCACTTACATTGGATGAATTCTTTGCTGTTGGGGTGCATGTAGTATTTGACTGGGCCCAGGCATACATTGTTGGTGCTGTTGAACGTGCTTCTTTAACATGGCTTGCGAAGCAACATAATGGTGACAGATTTTACAGATCCGTTGAAACAATAGCAACTGAATAGATGGACAATATATATCATATGGAAGAATTTTGAATGCTTTTGCCGATCGAGGTAGTATGTTTTCAACTTTCACAGACTGATTGAAGAAAAGAGATGGAAATCTATGTGAGATTATATCAGATACATCTGGTACGGCCCTCATTAGTTTGGCAGACTGGAATTGGTGGGGGGATAAATTTATCAGCAATAATATCAAAGTACGAGCTTCTAATCTGCAACAAGTTAAATCACAACATTTGACAATTTGTAGAAAGTACTGACTTGTTCTTACATGGTTTTGGCACCAAACTTGATCTTTGATTATTAAATTTTCAAGCTCAGACTTTTCAGGCACAATATACTCTGCCACTGTTGGAAAATTGTCTATGCTTACTTGCTTCCATATTTCTGTGTGTCAAGGTGGAAGAATGTTTATGTGGCAAAGTTAGTCCCGACAGTTCTCGACTAAGAGGAGCCATTGGCCTTTCTACTCGATTAAACGCACTTCTACCAGGCGCATTCGTTGTTACAAACATTGCACCATTGTTCTGCTTTACAAAATGATGGATGGCCACATCAAGAACTTTTTGATACCTTGGATTTTCATCAGGTCCACCATCCACAGACATAAGAATCGGTTTGATCAACTTGTTGCTTGGATCCTTTGTAACAATGTCAAACTCTTCCAATTCAAGAAGCCTTTCACAGTCCAGTCCATGGCTCTAAGCTGATGATGAGCAATGCTTGCCTGATCTGATGGCTATGTCAGTTGGGCCTGTATATGTTACAGCTTCGGGTTTACCTAACCCCTCTTTTTTGGATTTCAATGCCAGCATAAGCAGAGGGTATGAGTTTGTGTCTAGATGCTACTACCCAGTTGTGATCAGGCAATGTAACGCGGTATTCGACATGCATTAAAAGTGGAGCTTGCTTGTAAGCTGCTGCCAATCCAATGGGGGACTCTGGCTTTGTCATCTTGACTGATGAAGCATACTTCTTTAGGTCCCAACAAAGAAGCCACTTCCTCTAGGTGATTCAAAGTAGCTGTACAAAATCTACCATCAATGTGTTTTGAGTGTAAATCATTTTGTGCTCGAATTAACTCCACTGGTACAGTTGTTAATGGCGTTTGCCTTCCGATGATAAACTTCGTTTTGGCAAGAGCCGAGTATAAACAGCACTTCTCCTTATTTTAAAACCTTGAATCTTTAATTGTTCTGTCAAATCATCGAGATTTCTAACACTAAGATAAACATCACTCTGTCTTTTGTCATGAGCAGCAGACCCGTACAACGCCATGTCAACAATGGTTTTTAAAAGGAGCGGCTGATCTTTTTCAATTGTTGGTCGACCAGTTTTCTGTCGGATCTTCAATTGACTGCTGACGTCAGGATTCTCAGCGCAAATTTGAGTTTAAGTTTCTTTTTTCTGTATATCTTCTGCTTTTCTTGTTCAAATTTCTTTCTTTTCAGTTTCTTTTCTAGCTCATCAACCTTAATTTTTTTTTTTCTTTTCCTTTTCCTGATCTGAACTTAAAACACCACTTTCTTTTCGTCTATACAAGCCATTTAAATGGCTCTTGAGGATGCTTATCTGGCTCTGTAATTCATCTTGTACTTTTGCTTTGTATTTTACAGATTTTTCATCACAAGTAGTACTGGATGGACCAGCTTCTAAATCGATTTCTATGTGGTCTTGTTGAATGGTTTGTGTTGGATGTTTCACAACTTCTTCTTCAATTTTTACATTTGTGGCTGATTTTTTAGGAAGGACATCTACTGTTCATAGACTGGTGTGCCCAGAAGTTCATTAGTGTTGCCTTATTTTTCTGTGCTAAGGCGGCATAACTATTCAATGACGAATCTGCTTTTGTTGGCAAATCATCCTCTTTTTTCAATTGAATCCAAATTTCAGTTACCTCTCTTTGACAGTCTTGCTTACGCTTGTTGGGAAATGCCTTTACATTTGCTTCATACGACAACTTGTGAAAGTTTGGTTTCTCCATTGTAAATTTAAAAAAAAAAAAGAAATGATTTAAAAATTGTTTTATTTCAATTGTTAATAAATTTGTTTTTAAAAAAAAACAAAAAAAACAATTAGGCCTAGGTCAATTTAACAATATTTCATAATTCTGAACATTCCAGAGATGTAATGTATTTGTAAGATTTCAAATAAGTCCTAGATAATGTTAAATATATATCCTAATTGATGTACAGTGCAGAGTCACATCCGTGAATGGGCCAATCCTCCTCACTTTTAGTACTTTAACTTTAGACCTAATCCAATTTCACAGTGAAAGCCAATTATTTCTAATAGAGTCTAGTATAACCAATAATGCATTTTATAATTCATATAGACACTTAAATAATATAATGTAGACTGTGCACTTACATAAATCTTCATTTTCACAGCAGACCAACAAACAACAACTTCGAAAAAATAATAGTCTTATGAGTAACCATCTCGTGTGTGCATATTTAGTTCTGTGTGGGGGGTCTTTTTAAAGCACAGCACGGTTTTTAAAAAGTAGGAATATAGTTAGTTTAATTAAAATCCTGAAGGTTGGGCGAGTGTGTAACACAGGACTACAAACGCTGCCTAATTTTCCTTTGTTAAGTAATTAAATTTATTAAAAAATGTAACATTGTTGTCAACTTTTCTTGACCTCCCCTCCCCCTTGTCAACAATTGTCAAAAATTTTCAGCCCCTCCCTCCCCCCTATTTTGTTGACATAATTAATTAACAGCCCCTCATGTGACAATGTCATTCTACTTGTAAAATGTCTATACAAATACTTCAAGTGACATTCTACTTGTAAAATGTCTATACAAATACTTCAAGTGACAGTGACATTCTACATTTAAAATGTCTATACAAATATGTCAATTGACAGTGACATTCTACTTGTAAAATGTCTACACAAATGCTTCAAGTGACAATGACTACTTTAAAAAAATGTCTACTCAGAATCCTTTCTCATTGAATCATGTGCTAGCAAAAAAATATTTTTTAATTGCTTTTTAAAAAACGTTAATTATTTTACTAATTCTGTTTTGTGTGTTCAGGGGCTGAAGATTTTAAGTTGTCTTTGTCTCGACTTCGGGAGATTCACTTCCGTAGATACAACCTGAGACGTAGCGCCCTGGAAGTATTCCTCATCGATCAGACCAACTATTTCAACTTCACTGAAAAGGTAGAGCCACCGTAGCATTTGATCTTTTCTATTGAAAAACATAATTCAACCAATGAAAATTAGGGTCATCATACGAAGCTTAATAAGTGGTTCCTAACAACTTGCCTAAGATTGTAGTTTATAATTTAAGTTTAAGCCTACTGGGAGTGTGTCCTGAACACACAAGAAGCAGCTTGAAAAGGCTGAATTGTGAAAGTTGTTAGTCAAAAACCTTGTTGTAAATGGATTGGGGGGTGGGGGGGGGGTGTTAAAGGGCATTAACTCTCTGCATTCTGACGTTTTTTTTCACATTTCTTAAAAATCTTAAGGTGATTTTTAAAAATAATTAATTAACTGATCAGAAATAGCTCTGATCTGATTAGTTATAATATTAACTTGTTCATCTTTGACTCAGCTATCATTATATATTTTTTTTATATTTTATTTTCTCAGTTATAAAAATAATTAAAATATAATTGGAGTATTATTATTTTTATTTTATGCACAATTTTGACAAAATGTTCACACAGTATGAAGGAAAAAAAATCATTATATATTTTTTTTATATTTTATTTTCTCAGTTATAAAAATAATTAAAATATAATTGGAGTATTATTATTTTTATTTTATGCACAATTTTGACAAAATGTTCACACAGTATGAAGGAAAAAAACTCCTTGTTATAAAAGGTTTAAAATTTATTTAAATAAAATACTTCATCATCTAATACAATTCATAGTCAACAAACATGACAAACATTCTATAAAAAATAAAATAACTGTCAATATTTTAGCAAAACCTATATTTTGTCTTTTTTTTTTTCTAAAAAATTCACTAAAAATGTTCTTTTAATTAAAATTATTTTTTGTATGTAATATATTTTAAAAAATGGGCCTCATAACTTATATATTTGTATATTAAATATATTCCTTGATAATTCTTGAGTAAAAGATAACTAAGTAAAATTTGATGATTATATAAATAACTAAAAAAAAAAAGCCAATATTGTTTTTTTTTTAAAATATTAATTTGCCGGTATTCCCTGATGTTAAAGTTAAAAATATTAAAATGTTTCAGTACAATACTGCTAATTTTGATATTAATGCCCAATACGATCTATTCCCCACTAATCTGATCTATTTTTTCCTATATATCGGTATTTTTATATATCTTTGTTATAATCCTCACATAACGCCCGCCGATAAACTACAGTATTCCTTAATTATATTTATTGGACACTGAACAAATATTATTTCTTAAAACAGTATGCATTTTATTATAATAATTATAATTGATAAATAAGAGCTTGGCCTGGACTTGATTTCCACATTAGAGTAGGTAACATTTTTCACCACAGAAAATTCACTCAATAAAGAACCTGTGAAAAAAAAATTTGATTATTCATAAATAAAATTAACACTAATGGTATCAGTAATAGTATGCTATCAGTAAGGGAAAATAACTTAAATCCTAGTCCAAATGCCTAAATTAGTATAAAAGTAAACCATTGTACATAGAAAATACATTATAACATATGTTATAAGAATATTGTGAGTTTACTCTTTATGCATTTTGCTACCAAGTGAGTAGATTAAAACTTACCACCAGTTGTTTTTAGGGTAAAATCTTCAAAGATATTCGTCAGGTAACTTTGTAACACAATAAAAGGGTGGGGTCCAGGCTTAATATGTAAGATCAATAAGGAATAAGGGCTTCTTGATCTAATAACTGCATTTTTATCTCTCTCTCCTCCTTGCCATTAGAGTTAATGAGCTTTTGATAAAAACATAAAGGTTTTGTTTTTTATTCTGTCGTTTAGTCTCTACTAATACTAGTAACTAGCGATAATGATAATTAATTCTAAACACATTATTTTTTTGTTTATTTTTATGTTTTATTATTAATTTTATAGTCGGGAAATGATAATTAAAATGAAGTGGATGCGTACACCGCGGCGGTGTACCTAGCGAAGCCATAATTTGCATTGGCCTGCGTAAACCACGGCGGTGTACCTAGTGAAATCGTGGGCTTTGGCCTGGGTACACTGAGGCAAAAATGTACTATTGGCGTGGTTTTAAGATTTGCCTGTTAGAAAAGATCTTGTGTGGTCCAGTGGTAGTGTGGACGCTTGGCGATATTATATTATGAGATCAATTCCCATTAGGGGATCGAGTTTTTTTTCCCGTTTTGATTTAAAATATTTTATATTTAAATTATCATGTTCATTTGCGACAGTAGTTTCATGAGGAGTTTTTAAATATTTTGTAGCAATTTAAATATATGTTCTATTCAGATTATTAAGTGTTTCAACAAGTTGTGCCGGCCTTTTAATTTGAAAATATCGGTAATATTCGTAATAAGACAGAAAACAAACTGAAAATTTCCGAAAGCGCATGCATAGTGTATGTAACATGTATAAGAGAAACATTTTGAATACTAAGTTACTAAATGATATTTTGTTGTGTTTCAACATTCTTCGTGTAGTTGAATATAATATTTACATTTTACTTTTACCAACACCCAAAGAAAATACCAGTATATCCAGTGGCATAGCTAAGGATTTGGGGGCCCGGGGGGCTTGGCCTCTTTAGGGGCACCTGCATTTTGACATTCGACATTATTTAATGTAAAAAAAATTTCTGACACGCCTTTGGGGGCACCCCTCAAGTAGGGGCCCGGAGGGGACTTTCGAATTTGGACCCCCCTCCCCTCACCCTAGCTACGCCACTGAGTATACCAATAATATCATAAGAATATTAATGTGCATGGTCGTATTTCAACCATCTTGCTTTCACTATGCATTGGCAAAATGTACACACGATATCAACGGTTCACCCCTCACCCTAGCTACGCCACTGAGTATACCAATAATATCATAAGAATATTAATGTGCATGGTCGTATTTCAACCATCTTGCTTTCACTATGCATTGGCAAAATGTACACACGATATCAACGGTTCATTCACAACCATCAGTCTCACAGCAAAACTGTTGAAAACACCACGATTTTATAAACTTTTGGAGGGGTAGCAAACTGTACAGCAAAGCCATAGCCATAGGTCTGCGTTTACCCTGTTAATGGCGGACTTTGTTTCCAGAATGGCATGGCATGTGCTATTCTCAGGGTAAAACACCACGTTTTCTCACAGAAACCATTGCACAAAGCGCTTGGGACAGGATTTGAGCCATTTCAAATATTTTTTTATTTGTCGTTTTTTGTTAAGAAATTGATCATCGCCGGGGGGGGGGGTGCTAATGTCCGCCGGCATTTTTTACTAATGTGTAATGCCAATGTGAAACTAAATCAATGATGTTTAATTATTGTTAAAAGACTTTTAAAAATCACTGCAGTGTTTCGTATTGATCATCATACTGTTTTTTGTGTTGACAATCGCTTGATATCACAATTACAATGCCTCGGACACCTTTAACTTCACCACTTCATGATCTATGTATGTGATTCTCTTCCTGTAATGTCTTCGTGGCGTAATTATATGTTGGAGCTAACAAAATAGATACACTGGCTTCCCATTCATTTTTACACCACGTCCCGAGGGATCACATGCAATGTTATAATTATAATGCCTGACCCCCCCCCCCCCCCCACAAAAACAAACAAACAGGGGCCTATTTCAATATATGGGGGGAAATAAAGTGGTTACCTTTAAAAATAAATCATGGTTTAACATTACACCGCCAGACCCCTCCCTTCCAATAAATAATAGGAAATGCTCTACAGGTACTTTGCCATGTGAGCGTGGAACTTACTCAATATCTCCCACCAAAGGTACTAAAGGATTTTTAAATAAATAGTTTTCAGTTTTAACAAGAGTATAATGGTTCAAGACCACGGTTGGAGTACGACAAGGCTGCCTGCTCTCCCCCACCCCTAGAGAGAATTATGTCAGATGCTCTGGAAGCGCATGAAGGGACAGTAAGCATTGATGGCAGAACAATGACCAACCTACGCTTTTCGGACGACATAGATGGATTGGCTGGGAATGAAGAAGAGCTAGCCAACCTGGTAAAGCGTCTCGACAAGACTTCATCGTCCTATGACAGGCAAATCAGTGCCAAAAAAAAAACAACTGATGACTAATATCACCAACGGCATCGCTACTGAAATTAAGGTCGGGAGGAAAGACTAGAGACTGTAGGCAGCTTCAAATACCTAGGAGCAATAGTCTCTGAAGAAGGCTCCAAGCCCGAAGTGATGTCCAGGATTGCCCAGACCACAACAGCACTAAAGAGGCTCAAGAAAATATGGAATGACAAACATATAGCCCCCAGCACCAAAATCAGGCTGATGCGCTCATTAGTCCTCTCAATTTTCCTGTATGCCTGCGAATCCTGGACATTAACAGCAGATCTTGAAAGGAAAATAAAGGCGATGGAGATGAGATGCTTCAGAAGCATTTTTGGCATCTGCTATAGGGACCATATCTCCAATGAAACAGTGAAAGAAAGGGTTCGCCAGGCAATTGGGGAGTACGATGACCTACTAGTAACTGTGAAAAAACACAAATGACAATGGTACAACGGTTGCAAACACTGTTGATGTGCTCGCCCCAGCGGACCTCTCTTGGAATGGTAACACCCAGGTACTTTACGGAGGAAACTGGCTCAAGAATATGGACATGCAGTTCGTAAGAGTGGTTTAGAGGGGATCTGCTTCTGGAGACTGACAAGGGACGTGTGGCCTGGCAATTGATGTGGTGTTCTAGGCCTTTATCAAGAAGGGCCGTGTGGCCTGGCAATGGATGTGGTGTCCTAGGCCTGTATCAACAAGGGCCGTGTGGCCTGGCAATGGATGTGGTGTTCTAGGCCTGTATCAAGAAGGGCCGTGTGGCCTGGCAATGGATGAGGTTTCCTAGGCCTGCAACAACAAGGTTCATGTGGCCTGGCTGTGGATGTGGTGTTCTAGGCCTTTATCAACAAGGTTCATGTGGCCTCGCAATTGATGTGGTGTCCTAGGCCTGCAACAACAAGGGTCATGTGGCCTGGCAGTGGATGTGGTGTTCTAGGCCTTTATCAACAAGGGTCATGTGGCCTGGCAATTGATGTGGTGTCCTAGGCCTGCAACAACAAATATTTTCCCAAAATGCAGCGGTTATAAACCTGTTGTTCACGCCCCCTTTATGGGTCAAATGACTCTTTAAAGGGGTCACCTAAGACAATCGGCAAATGCATATCCTCTACAGTTATGAAGTACCGACGAAAATAATTTTATGGTTGGGGCCGCCACAACATGAGGAACTGCATTAAAGGGTTGTGGCATTAGGAAGGTTGAGAACCACTGCCATAATGATTTAGGTGTAGTATTATTAGAAAACTGAGTTTCATGGTACCTATATTATAATACCTGACGCAATTTTGACATAATATTAATGTTTTAAAAATTAATTAAATTATGATTTTTTTTTTTTTTTTAGAATTAAAAACTTTTAGAGGTTAAAAAAAAAAAGTAACTTAAAAATTTTTGACCTTCCCCCGTCACAAAGTGTCGCATATTCTCGACCCACCCCCTCTGAGCGTGACGTAATTTGCCAGTGACCCCTAAATGTGAATATTAACTTATAAAATAGTTTTAAATAGATATTTATCAATGATCAAACCTTGATAAATTACTACAAGGGAAAAAACATCAGAGTCCATTTTGACCTCACTCTCTACTATAATGAAATAAATCATGTTACATTCAAGTTTGAACTACTTTATCTATAATAACTCAGGGAAATGGACACTTTTGTGAAATGCATTTTAAAAATTACATTTTGTTTACACATTTTTAATGTGCATGGTTTTGAACTTTAAAAATGGAATATCTCAAAACAATAAAAATGTGACCCTGCCGTTTTTTCCCTTGTGGTCTTTATATCCAAGATGCAAAGCTGTGTCGATGTTTCATGCAAGATTGCTATCTGTCAGTAAATTTTCTGACACTGTAAACATTTGACCCTAAATGAGTTTTCGTAAAATTTATTTAATGTCCTGTGTTAAGATGTTCTTAAGAAAGTGGCATTTTGGTAAATTTTGACAATTTATTCCCATTAGTGAAAATGAAGATGTGTTGAGCCGTTGTTGGAAATGACACTTTCAATGGAGGAAAAAAATCAGTTGGGAAAGAGGGGTGTGAAAGTGCAGTCGCCACAAGTGGCACTTTTTTGGGGCAGAAAATCCTGTTTTTTTTTCTTTTGTTTTTTTTTAGTTGCAAAAGTAATACACTTTGATTTACATTTCTTTTTACATTTAAGAAAATATTTCTTACTGATGTCTATTAATCAATTTATTCATTTTTAAGTCCCTATCAGCTATTGTTGAGAATCATACTTTTGACGTCATTTGCGTGTTTATTATAGTTGCAGTGAATTAGTAATTAGGGTTTAAGTTGAGGGATCGATTTAGGGTTCAGGTTAGGCATAGGGCTCATAGGGATCAATTTAGGGTTCAGGTTAGGCATAGGGGTCGATTTAGTTTAGGTTTAGTGACAAAATTAACTGGTTGTGTCCACCAAGATGGCGGAAACCCCGGGTAGCTTTTTCTACATTTACCAAGAATCGCTTATTAAATGAAGAAATAAGCTCATTTGTGATTGATATTGATATTTTTGTAAAGTACAGAACCTAGCCACAATCACAATACAATATAGTTAACTCTGCAGAATCAATCAAAACTTTTTTTTTTTAAATTAATATTTTAATTGTAAGAGGAAATAACAAATTTAAAAAATAATTAAGGGAAAACTTGAGATGTTTTCTTAATATTTAAAGTGCACTTCGAAATAACACTGTGACACAAGAAGTAGTCAGTAGACGTAGAGTTAGAAGGCCTCATTTTAACTTTAAATCATTTGACAAATGAGTCTTGTTAGGCTTAGATATTGTAATAATGTTAGTTAATTAATTTAGTACTGAAAAGTAAGTAGTAGTAGTAGTAATAATCTGAGTGAATGTTTCACCATCCTTCAATTTACTACTTACTAATAAAAAGTAACTTAGAGTAGATACAGTATTAAGTGTAAGTTATTATAATAATTATATATAAAATATTATTAATATTTACAGTAATATTTACGAATTTAAAATAATTTTCCTATGTTCATCTAATAAGCAATTAATTTAATCTGTTTTCAGCGAGAAAGATTGCCTTAAAATTTTTTTAATAAAATTTATATTACTATTGCTATTATTTTATTTCCTTATTATGTATTACATCAGTAACATCAGAGATAATTCAAATTAGGCCAACGTCAAAGGTTGTTTACCCAATTATTAATTTTATAAAAATATATTTAGAAAATTTATTTTTTACTCTTAGCTTCTCTGAATATGATGTTGAAGGATGCCCATATGATTATATAGAGGTATATGATGGCAGTAGTACTGGGTCTCCACTTATTGGAAAGTACTGGCATTCTGATACTAAGGTAAACAAGAAATATTGTCGAACATATTATAATCAATAAATATAGGTTTTATTTTTAAAAATTAACCTCATGAAATAAGCAAAAAAATTGAATATTGCTAATAGGAAAAATAAAATTAACCTTAGGAAGGAAGAGAAAAAGGGAATTTGATTAATATGGAAACTAAAATTAACCTTATGAAAGAAGTAATAGAAGAGGATATCATTAATTTGGGAAAAAGTTCTGCAGTGTGAATTTAAGGATATATAGGTTGTTGTCAGAGTGGTTGTTCAATCCAGATTTTACAAAGTGGGTCCAATACAATGGATGGATTTCAGCATGACGTCATCTAACAGTCTTTGAGGTCTGGTTACCATTTACATAAACTTACTTTTGTAACAATAATATATGTGGGCTGATTACCCTTGACATTAACTTACTTTTCTGACATAATCTATGTGGGCTGATTACCCTTGATATTAACTTACTTTTCTGACATAATCTAAAGGGAATGTTTTCCATGTTTACCGACTTACTTTTCACGTACTTCCTCCTCATTGCGTGAATTGACTGCTCCGATGGGTTTGGACAGATCCCGAAAGGTATTGGAGTTTTCAAGGTCCAAAAACTTGGATGTATAATCCATCAGTATCCATGGAAACTGAAGAAACAAAACATAGATCAATGAAAATTCTATTCATTTCCAAACAAAATGTTATCCTTTTGATAAGGATACAATTAAATTTATTAAATTTTTGTGGAAATTCTATGATCTAACATAAATTCAGTTTCAGATTTGGGCGGCGGTTGTAATGTGGGATGGCTGGCGGTTGTAATGTGGGCCCGTTGAAACAGAAATTCTTCTCAGGTTAAAAAGAAGGAGCTTGAAACATGCCCCCATTAGAGGGGTAATAAGGGGAGAGACTGCAATCAGGTTAGTACAAAATAAAATGAGTAAAACAGAGTATGGTTAAACCTGAAAAATTAAACGCAACAAAACAGCGTAAATTCATTAGAGGCCAGGCTAAAGTCAGCAATACTACTCACCACAAATTAGCTACCCTTTTTATGCCTATTTAGATTCACAATCATATGATAAAACTTAAAGAATTAATAAATATATTTGCTCAGGTCATTGTAGGTGCGGCCTACTATCGTGTTGAGCTGCATCAGGTATTCAAAGTTTGAGATCTCTCTGTTCATCCATTTCTAAGGACATTGTGGGAGTGTGTTAAATATTTTTTANCATTAGAGGCCAGGCTAAAGTCAGCAATACTACTCACCACAAATTAGCTACCCTTTTTATGCCTATTTAGATTCACAATCATATGATAAAACTTAAAGAATTAATAAATATATTTGCTCAGGTCATTGTAGGTGCGGCCTGCTATCGTGTTGAGCTGCATCAGGTATTCAAAGTTTGAGATCTCTCTGTTCATCCATTTCTAAGGACATTGTGGGAGTGTGTTAAATATTTTTTATGCAAGAAGCAAAGATTTATATGTATTGTAATAATAATCATAATAATTTGTGGTTGACATGAGTTGCATTCAGTAATTCTTTTTCTTTGGTCTAACTGTCTTATTATTGTAGACATCTGTCAACAAGGGGCTGACATAAGTTGCATTCAGTAATTCTTTGTCTTTGGTCTAACTGTCTTATTATTGTAGAAATCTGTCAACAAGGGGTTGACATAAGTTGCATTCAGTAATTCTTTGTCTTTGTTCTAACTGTCTTATTATTGTAGAAATCTGTCAACAAGGGGTTAACATAAGTTGCATTCAGTAATTCTTTGTCTTTGTTCTAACTGTCTTATTATAGTAGAAATCTGTCAACAATGGGTTGACATAAGTTGCATTCAGTAATTCTTTGTCTTTGGTCTAACTGTCTTATTATAGTAGAAATCTGTCAACAATGGGTTGACATAAGTTGCATTCAGTAATTCTTTGTCTTTGGTCTAACTGTCTTATTATAGTAGAAATCTGTCAACAATGGGTTGACATAAGTTGCATTCAGTAATTCTTTGTCTTTGGTCTAACTGTCTTATTATAGTAGAAATCTGTCAACAATGGGTTGACATAAGTTGCATTCAGTAATTCTTTGTCTTTGGTCTAACTGTCTTATTATAGTAGAAATCTGTCAACAATGGGTTGACATAAGTTGCATTCAGTAATTCTTTGTCTTTGGTCTAACTGTCTTATTATAGTAGAAATCTGTCAACAATGGGTTGACATAAGTTGCATTCAGTAATTCTTTGTCTTTGGTCTAACTGTCTTATTATAGTAGAAATCTGTCAACAATGGGTTGACATAAGTTGCATTCAGTAATTCTTTGTCTTTGGTCTAACTGTCTTATTATAGTAGAAATCTGTCAACAATGGGTTGACATAAGTTGCATTCAGTAATTCTTTGTCTTTGGTCTAACTGTCTTATTATAGTAGAAATCTGTCAACAATGGGTTGACATAAGTTGCATTCAGTAATTCTTTGTCTTTGGTCTAACTGTCTTATTATAGTAGAAATCTGTCAACAATGGGTTGACATAAGTTGCATTCAGTAATTCTTTGTCTTTGGTCTAACTGTCTTATTATAGTAGAAATCTGTCAACAATGGGTTGACATAAGTTGCATTCAGTAATTCTTTGTCTTTGGTCTAACTGTCTTATTATAGTAGAAATCTGTCAACAATGGGTTGACATAAGTTGCATTCAGTAATTCTTTGTCTTTGTTCTAACTGTCTTATTATTGTAGAAATCTGTCAACAAGGGGTTAACATAAGTTGCATTCAGTAATTCTTTGTCTTTGTTCTAACTGTCTTATTATAGTAGAAATCTGTCAACAATGGGTTGACATAAGTTGCATTCAGTAATTCTTTGTCTTTGTTCTAACTGTCTTATTATAGTAGAAATCTGTCAACAATGGGTTGACATAAGTTGCATTCAGTAATTCTTTGTCTTTGGTCTAACTGTCTTATTATAGTAGAAATCTGTCAACAATGGGTTGACATAAGTTGCATCCAGTAATTCTTTGTCTTTGGTCTAACTGTCTTATTATCTCATGTTTTCGTTCTTCTCTCTTTCTCTGGCCACTACATTTTAAAAATGATAACCTCCATTTTAAGTTAGGGTGCATGTGGCATGCTTTATTTTCCCTCCCAAATTTCGAAGAATGCTTTTTGTCTCTTTCACTGACAGGACTGACAGTGGCTTTGCAAGCAAGATAACACATGTAAGCTTTCTTTTGTTTTAATATATATATTATTTTTTTTACTTCCCTTGGTTGTTGTGTAACTGTCCTTAGGTTTGAGGCCCACACACACGTTTCATTTAGATAAACTGGTTGATGACATGTATTATAGTCAAGAGTGGGTTACTCAAATACAAAGAAATACAATCTTTGAATTTATTTTTATTAAAGTTAAAGTTCAAGTAAGTTGGATAAGTTGGCTTATAATATTTTGGCCGATGAAAAGGAAATGTTTAATGGCTAGCTGAAAGAGATTGTACTGCTAACCAATTAGCCCCCTCTACACGTTATTGTACTGCTAACCAATTAGACCCCACTACACGTTATTGTACTGCTAACCAATTAGTCCCCACTACACGTTATTGTACTGCTAACCAATTAGCCCCCTCTACACGTTATTGTACTGCTAACCAATTAGTCCCCTCTACACGTTATTGTACTGCTAACCAATTAGCCTCCAATACACGTTATTGTACTGATAACCAATTAGCCCCCTCTACACGTTATTGTACTGCTAACCAATTAGCCCCCTCTACACGTTATTGTACTGCTAACCAATTAGCCCCATCTAAACGTTATTGTACTGCTAACCAAATAGCCCCCTCTACTCATTATTGTACTGCTAACCAATTAGCCCCCACTACACGTTATTGTACTGCTAAACAATTAGCCCCCTCTACATGTTATTGTACTGCTAACCAATTAGCCCCATTACACGTTATTGTACTGCTAACCAATTAGCCCCCACTACACGTTATTGTACTGCTAACCAATTAGCCCCCACTACACGTTATTGTACTGCTAACCAATTAGCCCCATCTACACGTTATTGTACTGCTTACCAATTAGCCCCATCTACACGTTATTGTACTGCTAACCAATTAGCCCCCACTACACGTTATTGTACTGATAACCAATTAGCCCCCTCTACACGTTATTGTACTGCTAACCAATTAACCCCCTCTATACGTTATTGTACTACTAACCAATTAGCCCCCACTACACGTTATTGTACTGCTAACCAATTAGCCCCATCTACACGTTATTGTACTGCTAACCAATTAGCCCCATCTACACGTTATTGTACTGCTAACCAATTAGCCCCATCTACACGTTATTGTACTGCTTACCAATTAGCCCCATCTACACGTTATTGTACTGCTAACCAATTAGCCCCCACTACACGTTATTGTACTGCTAACCAATTAGCCCTCTTTACACGTTATTGTACTGCAAACCAATTAGCCCCCACTACACGTTATTGTACTGCTAACCAATTAGCCCCCTCTACACGTTATTGTACTGCTAACCAATTAGCCCCCACTACACATTATTGTACTGCTAACCAATTAGTCCCCACTACACATTATTGTACTGCTAACCAATTAGCCCCATCTACACGTTATTGTACTGCTAACCAATTAGCCCCCATTACACATTATTGTACTGCTAACCAATTAGCCCCCACTACATGTTATTGTACTGCTAACCAATTAGCCCCCACTACACATTATTGTACTGCTAACCAATTAGCCCCATCTACACGTTATTGTACTGCTAACCAATTAGCCCCCATTACACATTATTGTACTGCTAACCAATTAGCCCCCTCTACACGTTATTGTACTGCAAACCAATTAGCCCCCTCTACACGTTATTGTACTGCTAACCAATTAGCACCCTCTTCATGCTATTGTACTGCTAACCAATTAGCCCCATCTACACGTTATTGTACTGCTAACCATCAGCCCTTTAACCTATCAATACCAATTGTAAATTTAGCAAAGTGGGTATGATTCCATTAATCACCCCCCCCCCCCCCCCCCCAAAAAAAA
>CAXITT010001687.1:0-10824 GCA_964033795.1 Lymnaea stagnalis
TGCCCTTATATTATAGGGGACACAGCAAACATTATTTTAAGCTTTAATCGTCAAATATTTTTTTTAAAATAAGAAATATTAATTTATTCGAACCGATATGCATCACATTTTATCAATTCTAAAAAAAACTATATTAATTTAATTTTTTTAAAATCCACGTATCACAAAATAATCGAAATTTGAAAAAAATATCGATACTTCAAAACTTGGATTTTCTGTTAGATTAATATCTTTATTATCATTAAATAAGGTAAAAATTATAAAATTAAATAATTTTAACATAATAATTGTGATTTGAAGGGGTTGGGGGTCTATGTTTTTGTTCACACCTAACCCCAAAATGACCTATTCTTCAACACTTGATTGCGCGGAAACCACCGGATCGATTCTATCATGTTTGGAAAGCTAATAATCGCATTAAGAATGCCATGCCGATGACTAATTGATCTAAAAATAACCATTCAGTAAAAAAAACAAAAAAAAAAACATGTGTATCATGTAGGGAATCGATTTTTTTTCCTTCTCATTTTAATTAAAATCTTTTTATATTATATTTATATTATAATGTCCAATAGCAACAGTAGTTTTATTAGAAGTTTTTAAATATTTTGTACCACTTTAAACAATTTAAAATGAAATCTTTTACTTTTATTGGTTGCCTACTCCATACTGAATACTAGCCCCTAATTTATTTTATGGATTAGTGGTACACAAACTCAAATAAAAAACTGAACAAAAATATTTACAAGCCACTTTCACTTACGTTTTTATTTTTTATTAAATGTTTAATCATGTGCCTGTGTTATATGTATCTCTTTTTATCTTGAAAACATTTATCTACGAACATGGCTAAAAATTAAAGAAAATAAGAGAAAAAAAAAATACTAAGAAATTGAATAAAGCAAAAAGAAAAAGATAAAAAGATAAAGGGGCCGTCCATAAAGTACGACACGCTCCTGAGGGGGGAGGGGGTGGAGGGGGTGTAAAAAAGTGTGATAGTGACAGTTTGTGACAGGGGGGGGCAGGTAATCTGTGACGTCACACATTTATTTTTTAAATTCTATTTCTAATTTTCTTTTTTTTTTTTTAGAATTTAATAGCTTTAAGAATAATTTTCAAAGATTTTGTGAAATATTTGAATTAGTTTTATGTCAAAATAGCATGAAATGCGTATCTCCTGAATGTGTTGTTTACGATCCCTCCCGCAGGGGTTTTTGCCCTTGTTAATCTTTTTCGCCGAAAAATCAGAAAACGTACATCGCTAGTGTTAGTATTAGTTACACAACACAACTGAAAGCACGATGGCTGATCAGCAGAGAGTTACAAGCAAAGTTCCAAGAGGAGTGCAGTATTGCTGTATTTGTAAAGCATATCGGGGGAAAATAATAGAAGGAAGAAAGGTTTCCTTACCTGAATTTCCTACTGATCCTGAACTGAATCGAGTATAGAGGCAGCGAGTACGTACTGTGATTGTGATGACAGCGGGTTTAAAGTTACTGCAAACAGCAAGTTGTGCAGTGAGCATTTTTTTCGGAAAGCGCGGACCGAACCTCCTTCACATCTCTTTGCCATCAATTTTTGCAAACAAGGATTTTCAGATTACATCAGTAAGTTTTTTTCCTATAATTATAACTGTGTTTCAGCTAATTATTTAAGGACTTAAGTATTGTATATTTTGATCAAGAAGCCGGAAATGGCTGCTATCACTGTGATTTGTTAATGTTAAATCCTTAAACATCTAAATAATGATAAGACGTTTAAAATTAGTAATTTTCATAAAAGATTATAACCAAACTTGAATTATGTAGCAACCAAGGGTTGGTTTTTAAGTTTTATTTATTATGTTAAAAATTGTGTATGGTACCGGTACACAGTTTATCGTTCTAGTTCTTCATTATTGAATCGATATTTAATAGTTTTACAATAGTAATATTAATAATCAGTGCTTTTTTTGTGCCGGTACGCACCGGTACGGCGTACTGGCACCTTTTTCAATGTGGGGAAAAAATAATTACTTTTCTTGTATTTTAACGTTTATTATTAATTTATTATTTATTATTAATTTGTTAAAATTGAATTATTTTAAAATTGCGCGCAATAAGAATTAAAATATAAAATGTGAAACTGCTTTCCTGGTAGTTAAAAGTTAGGCAATCCATCACTGAGTACCGGCACCTATTTTTTTACAAAAAAAAAGCACTGATAATAATAATCGTTTTTCTCTTATTATTTTAGAGAATATTACTAAATTAAATAGGCCTACATATCAATATACATATCAATATCAGTTATAATTATAAACAACTGTTATTAGAATCCTATAATAGTCTATTTAGGCCTAAGCTTAATCTAATTCTATTAACAACCACACTTACTAATAATATACATCAAATTAATAAACAATACTCAAACAACATCATCGAAGTAAATATATTTTATTAGAACATAGAAAAGACAATTATTTAATATATCAAATAATATTTTTTAATAAATAAGTCTCATCATTATGGATAATTTTTTAAAATTTATAATTACATGAGTTCAATTTTATATATAAAAAAGACTACTTACCTTTTTATAAATATAATAATTGATTTAAAATTGAACACAAGCATAATAAAATTAGTTAAAATTCAATAAACATGTTATTTTTTCATTTTTTCCTGTATAAATAATGATTTTCCCATTTTTTCTGAACATACCCACAAATAAATATATTAAAAAATAAAAGTCTTGATGTTATATAAAAGTTTTGTTGTTTATTGTGTTGTATATTGCATTGAGAATGTCTCTTGAAAACTTGGTAGCATTATATTTTAAAATCTAAAAGTTTTTGGCAAAATAAGGCAGAAATTTGGAAAGTGGGTCACACGTTTTTTTCAGTTAAATACTAAGATAAAGAAGGGGGTTTTAAAAAATCACCAAAAAAATCATAACTCCACTTCTATAAAAGATAGAAAGATAAAATTGGTGTTGTTGTAAAGCTTATAGCTATCCCTTTAAAATGATGTATGATTCATGACAATCGGACCATATTTAAATTGTGTGTCAAAGTACCTAACTTAAGCAAAGCCTACTGACCTACTGAGAGAAAGATTATTACCAATTATATCATATGGCATGGTTAGGCTTGATTAGGCCTACGCTTACTGATAGATCATGAATCATATGAATGCTCATAATATGATTATGCTACCAATAAGTGTCATTATATGGGCCTAAATATAGGCGCCCTATATTTATAATTTTGAATTTACATTTAGCTTAGGCTTAGGACTAGGCCTACTAAGCCTACATCTTTAATATTAAAACAAGGATTACATTTGGTAGACTAATTTTAATTACTAATTATTAGAGTATTATAATTATACTTGGACTTGCAGTACTAGCACTATCATTATTTATAACTGATTTAATGACAGCTTAACAAGACTTTTCATTTGGCTCTGGCATAAAGTCAAGTCCTGTGTGGTTTGAAAAATAATTTAAGTTTAAGTGTAAGCTTCTCGATTGTAATGTAATCAAAATCAAATGATATTTTAATTAATTTTTTAAAGTTAGTGGTTGGAACAATTACTTTGTAAATTAGGCCTACAGAGTATATAAATTAGAACTTGAGAACTAGTTATATATACTTGGAAATAAAACAGGCAAATAAAATGTAAATCTGTATAGCATTTTTTATTTTACAAATAATTGAACATGAAGCGAAATACAACACACACAAAAACAGCTTTAAAAAATAGCAAATGTGTATACATGATCTTTTCGTTTGCTGTTATTATGGTAGGTCCACTAACTAGAGCGCTAATGATTTCTTATTTCTATAACCTCACACCCCCAGATATTAAAAGATCAGACACAGCAGCTGTTCAATGTTCTATATGACCAACAACCTCAAGTTCCAGTGACAAATGAAACAGACTCCACCAATAAAATGGTCAGATTTTATTTTATTATTTCACATTCTTATTTGTTTATAGATCAATCTTTTCTATCATTTTTAGGTATGGGTTGGATATTATATATATATTCCTTCTGTATAATTGAATTTATGGGTATTTTTGTTGTTGTACTGATGAAGGCGTGTGATTTGAATTTACATTTTGTGTAATCCTAAGCCTCTTAAAAGCTTTATTGCAGTTTTTGTTGTTGTTGTTAGTATATGTATATACCGGGTAGTTTTAAGCTTTATTACGGTTTGGTTGGTTTGTTAAAGCTTGGTGACCCTTTACTCCCAATGGTTGTCCTATGATACATACTATTTCATAACCATGCTCAATAGAAATATAATCAATTGAAAATAGATTAAATGGTTATTTTCTTAAAAGTTTTATTTTTCTTTTAAAAAGTTTCCTATGTATTTGATTTTTGGATTTAAAAAAAAAAAAGTTACACAGTTAAATACATGATCATAGGAGAACAATTACAATAAATCTTGATTTGAGTTAATAGATATTGGTATGTTACTATTGCAGGAACATGAAAGCACTTTCACATGGATGCATGATTACTGCAAGGTACCAGAATTACAGGAGGAATCAGCAGGTGGTGACAAAAGTGTGCAGACAGACATTATTTTCAGGCACAAAATCAACACTGCAGTCAACACGGATATCCAGTTTAGTAAAGATGTTGCCACACAAACTGCAAATGAAAATGAGAGTGTTTCAACTGAAACAACTTTGCCAGCATTTACTTTTGAAGACATCCAAAACTGTGATGAGAAAGTACGTTTTTATACAGGATTTCCTTCTGCAAAATATTTCACTGTGGTTTTTGATGAGCTGTCCCAACATGAGGATATTTTAAAGGATCAAGTAGGCCAGCGGAAAAGGCTAAGATTCATTGATGAGTTTTTTCTAGTGCTGATGAGAATCAGATTGGGACTTTAGTTAGAAGACCAAGCTGATAGGTTCTGTATTAGTGTGTCTACATGTAGCACTATTTTTACCAGGTGGATACACTTTTTGTATATTAATTTATCACCACTGATCCACTGGCCCTCAAGACAGCAAGTTGATGATATGATGCCATCAAAATTTTGTTCCCTCTTTCCAAGGTGTAGGATAATTATTGACTCCACTGAGTTATTTACCAACTGGTCTGCATCTTTTATTACTCAGTCTGTCATGGAAGGGACTAATAGGCATTACACCAAATCGGATTTTGTTATTTGTGTCAGATTTGTGGTTAGGCAGTATTAGTGATCAGCAAATCACGAATCTGTCACAGCTTCTAAGATCTTTTGCTACCAGGAGATGCAATAATGGCAGACAAAGGATTTGAGATTGCCAAATATACAACAGCAAAAGAAATAGATCTCATTTTCCTATCCTTGTTTCTCTTGGGTGGAATTATGAGTGCCTCTGAGATAATTTTAACTCGGCGAGTTGCCAGGCTTCGAATCCATGTAGAGAGGTATATGGCAGCAGTAAAAACTTTTTGGATCCTTGAGCAAGGTTTAGCTGACACGTCTCAGCCTAATGAGATTTGGAAAGTGTGCAATGCTTTAACCATGCTGTATCCACCATTAAACCCATAATTTGAACAGATTGAAAACAGTACATATCAACATCCAAGTGTAATAACATTTTTTGGCAAGACTTATAGTTTGATTTTTTTTACATTTGATTAAATTCTATTTCTGTCTTTGAGGAGGATCTCAATTTAAATGACACGTTTCTTACTTTTTTATGATTTAAAAAAAAATTGAAATTGTTCCATTATTGTGAAGATGCCTTGCTGAGATAATCCTTTTGTTCTTGTAAATTGATTTTCATTATTACTAATTCAATATTAATGATTCATGCGAAAATATTTAGTTGTTTTAAACTTTGCCTGATGATTTCACATTAATTGATTTTTTTAAAAATGAATTACAATTGCTCTTTTGTGTTTCCCTTTTATATTTTGTAAAATTGAGTTTTGGCTAATTTTTGGATGAATAAAAATAGTATTTACATTTTAGTGACAACCCTGAAAAAATTGAATTTGTCATATGTATAACTGGTTGTTTGTGCAAGAGGGTGGTTATTTTAGAAGATTGTGAGTGTCAAAACTACATGTTACTGTCATCTAAAAATTAACCCTGTCCCTGTTTCTTTTTACACATAACTTTAACATTGGAGAAAGAGTTAAAATTTGTGGGCCTGTTCTGATTGAGCCAAGCTCTATTTAAGATCAGATAATATTCTTTTATTGACCCAAATAAATGGAAATGTTTTTTGATGGCATACATTTTCAGCTAAAAAATAAACAATTTGATCACAAGACATTTATAATAAATTATTTCAAACAGCCATTCAGTGAGTTTAGGGGAATATTTTAATTTTACATCATGTTCATTTAGAATACCTAATTTAATAAATTCAAGAATCTAACAAAAGAGTCTTGTGCGCTCAGACTTTCATCTAACTTTATCGATTCCACACCACCATAGCAAACATTTGTCAATATACCGGTACATTCAATCACAAGACATAAATCTACATTTTCAATCTCTGTGCATCAGCTGTTAAATTATAGTTATAGACTTCATTTTAAATTTTTTTTTATTATGGCAATGCCTTATATGTTATATACACCGCATTTACATTTCATGATGATTTGTTTTCAGGTACAGCTGAGCATGCATAGCTTAGAAAATATTTTTACAGGCATTTAACCTGTCATTTTCAATTAATCAAAGCTGGAAAATACCAATAAAAACAAAAGCTTGTAACTAACAAGAATTAAAAATGGACTGATTGTTGCATTTACTTGCATAATTCTGACAATTTAAGATTTTAAAAAATACGTTAAAATTAACTTTCTGATTCAGACAACCTGTACATTGCTGCTAAATAAATTTGTATTGGTCCTCTCACTCTTTTCAGTAAAGAGACTTGCCTCTTTGCACTGGACGTGAAAACAGTTTAGGTACCACACCTAGAAAGAACTGCTTTAATTTGTCCTGCATATGTGACCAAAATATGGCATCAAAATAGATTCTTTCCACGTGTAGATCTTTTAATGTCCAAACAAAATCTACCCAGTTTGCCAGTTATGCCCATCTGACCTTGGATTTGGCAGAAATAGTGATGGGAACGTTTAAGTCTGATACTATTATTTTCTATGGCACAGAAGAAGGCTTTTTTTCACATGACTCTTTCACTGTTAAATCTCTGTGGGTAAAGTGACGTTTGATTTCCACCAAGCCCACAGATGGAAAACAATGATCACAACAAATTACAATGCCATCTGGACTGGCAGCCAAAAAACTATTGTTCTTATCCATAAAAAGTCCACACTCCTCTACTTGCAGACATTTAGTACTCCCTCTGACTTAACTGACTGTGCTGTTGACACTTCAAGTGTAAAGTTGATTACTCTTTGTTACTCCAAAAGAAGACTCATGAAATCTATACAACCTACAACTCACAAAACATTCTTCCCCTATCAAACATTCAGGCTTCTAGTTCTAAATCTAGTTAAAAACAGTGAGTACCTGCTTCCATGACATGATGTGTAATTTGCTTCACAACAGAAGCAATGGCAACAGTGTGCTGTCTATAATTTCTATAATTTCTAATTATAGTCTATAATAAGATTGGGCAAAGCTGTCTTCTTCCTTTTCCACTAGCCAGGAATGTTTTTGTAAGGCATCATACAGTTCACCAGCCAGCTGTAGAAGTTATAGTTATTTGTCCAAAACTTGAACTTGTTAATCCTGGCGAATAGCTCTCCACAGGGGATTGCTTGCCTGTCCTCTAGTTTCTCTTTCAATCTGAGTGACGTTGAAACTAGGAAGATTGAGCATATACTTTTCAAAAATATCCGTACAAGTTTTAGTTTTCAGGTCTGCAGAATCCTTAAAATTGTATTCCACATCAGGAAACAAAAATACTTTCTCACGAAACTCAGAGGACTGTGCTGTCGTTAACACATAGCCTGAATTAGGTTCCACCAAGGAGAGCTTGTGACGCAGGCAAGAAAAATTTACAATTGGGGATGTATTACTCGCTCAAGTAGCCGAAGTGGTCTGTCACTTTTTTTGGGCTTATTAGCCTTTTACGTTTTGGGACACTCCATGTGCAAGGTTGGGATGTGCATGCTGTCGGACCATTCTTCTTCTCACAAATGTGTGAAGCTTAGTAGAGAGCGGCAGCCACGTGATTACATGATCCCACTTCTCTGAAAATAATTTTTTTTAAATTATTACTGTCATAAAACTGAAACATATGTGATAGCCTAAACAATGAAACTGTGTTTATGGACAAATACAAAAGTTAACTGATTAGAGTCATAATCATAAATGTATTATAGAATATTAAGGAAAATAAAATTAAGGAGGCGACAAGACTTTTTCTTTGATAAAAAAACTCGCAAAATAACCTTAGTTTTACCAGTAGAAATAGTAATGGCAGTGCTAGGTCTCTAGGTCTCTAACAGTCTATATCAGTATAATAAATACCAAGTCTCAATATCAAGCTAATCAGTACCATCTATAGAGTCAATATAACATCAAGATTATCAGTACAAAGTTTAGAGTCACCAATAATATCAGTTGATCAATGTAACTTCCATAGATATTTTTAGTTAAGATTTTTGTAAAATATTTTTAAAATTATATGGTCGTAAATATATGAAACAATTTTAAGAATGATTTTATCTGAAAATTTTTTTTTTTGAAGAATTCATTTGCAAACTATTTAAAAAATAAAATGGTGATGTACTTTGAAGTTATGAAAAAACTCACTTAGAAACTTTTGTGGTTCAAAACATTACTAATCCTAGAGATAAAGGCCCAATCAAACTGATAATCTTTGGCTTTGGTCCATAGGCCAAGTTATGACAATCGTTACAGTCATGGTAAGGTTATCTGAAACAGAAATTTTTAAGAATTCATTTGCAAACTTTTTGTTTTAAAAGGTGAGAAGAATTTAAGCTAAAATAAAGGTAATTAAATGATCAACATATGAAAAAAACTAAGAAAAATGTACGCCAAAATAAAGTAAAAGATCGACACATACATAAATACAATTTAGCTAATTAAGCCTTTTTGGTGTGTTAGTAATAATCAAATATTGGTAAGTATTTAGGCCATGTTATGTGTTAGTGATAAAATGTTATGAGAAGTAACGTTAAACAAGAAAAAAATAAAACCAACATTGTATGAAATTCATGGTATGATGAATTAAGCTCAAAATATTTTAGCTCTTCGGTGTCTGCTGCTTCCATACCAGTTTTAATATATAACAGCATGTATGTATTAACTTGGATAAATCAAGTAGGCCTACTTACAAAAAGAAAGTGAATTTTTGAAGTGAAGTATGTAGAAACTCACTTGGAAACCTGTGTAGCTCCATCCATTAAAATGGCTACAGAGAAGAGTTGAGTAACAGACAGGTGGAACTGATCATCTATCTAGGATCCATTGGCATGATTCACTCTGAAGATTAGTCATATGGGATGACTGTAAATACAGAAAATGTTATATTATAAAGAATTCGTTTGCAAACTTTAGCTTTAAATACTAAGAATTAAAACCAAAATTAAGGTAAATGAAAGGTTAGACTCCCATTAATGTTTATTAACATTGAACACAAAGAAAAGCAGCTGAACACAATCGAGAAAATGGTTGCATCTATAACTTACAACTCACAAAAAAATCAATGGACAATTGCTGTGTCACACATGCATATCACTCCAGTGGTAAGGCAATGGCATTATTTGGGGGGGGGGGTGGACATCTGGGATATTTCTTCCCCAGTACGTTATGTGAATGATGATAAAAAAAAAGGGAACAACTTTTCTAATATTCTCGAGCTAACAGATCCCTTTCCAAAGACAACGAATTCAGATCGAGACATCGAAGGGGATAGAAGCTTTACAATGTTACTATCCATTGCGGATAGCCTAATTCGTCTTCACCATACAAAGAATGGATTAATAAAATGTATCCAAGCAACTGCAATGGATAACTATCCAGTGGCTACATCCCCATCCATACGATGGGATAAAGTCTAGATAATTAAGTCTCAAAATTGAAGGGCCAACACGTAGCCTATCCCAAATTGGAGGGGCGTGTCGAACATTGAGAAAATATTAAAGCACAAATAAATTGTCTAATGTGTACATGGTAATACAATGTATTCGAATAAAGAAATGAAATAAAAATAAATGTTTGTCCAACTCACTAGATGTTTAGAAAAGCCGGTCAGGGTAGGCCTACACTCTCCAGGTGTCCACCATTCCGTCACAGTAAGGTTGCCAGGTGTCCACCATTTCGTCACAGTAAGGTTGCCAGGTGTCCACCATTTCGTCACAGTAAGGTTGCCAGGTGTCCACCATTTCGTCACAGTAAGGTTGCCAGGTGTCCACCATTTCGTCACAGTAAGGTTGCCAGGTGTCCACCATTTCGTCACAGTAAGGTTGCCAGGTGTCCACCATTTCGTCACAGTAAGGTTGCCAGGTGTCCACCATTCCGTCACAGTAAGGTTGCCAGGTGTCCACCATTTCGTCACAGTAAGGTTGCCAGGTGTCCACCATTCCGTCACAGTAAGGTTGCCAGGTGTCTACCATTCCGTCACAGTAAGGTTGCCAGGTGTCCACCATTCCGTCACAGTAAGGTTGCCAGGTGTCCACCATTCCGTCCCAGTAAGGTTGCCAGGTGTCCACCATTTCGTCACAGTAAGGTTGCCAGGTGTCCACCATTCCGTCACAGTAAGGTTGCCAGGTGTCCACCATTCCGTCACAGTAAGGTTGCCAGGTGTCCACCATTCCGTCACAGTAAGGTTGCCAGGTGTCCACCATTCCGTCACAGTAAGGTTGCCAGGTGTC
>CAXITT010001687.1:11123-27514 GCA_964033795.1 Lymnaea stagnalis
TTAATTTTAATTTTTTTCTAAATTTTTTTTACTTCTTAAATCCCCCCCCCCCCCCCCCCCCTTTTTTTTTTGGTCCCACTATATTTTGGAAGCAGACCTGGCAAACCTAGAGTGGTTGAATTTTGTAAATCCTTTTTCTTTTTTATTTCAAAACTCTAATTCTTATAGGCAAAATGATGTCCAATTAAATCGAATGCGGAAAGGGAAGAGATTTCGCTCGCTCTGTTGACGTTAACTGGTGCCCTCACTCAACCCCCCTACTCCCCCCCCCCCCAACCCGGCTTTCGCGATGGATTTCTTCTTGTTTACATAAATCCACACAGGCCATAGTACAGCGGTTCTCAACCTGTGGCTCGCAACCCCTTTGGGGGTCGAACGACCCTTTCCCAGGGGTCGCCTAAGACCATCGGAAAACACATATACTGTACAGTTATGAGGTAGCAACGAACATAATTTTGTGGCTGGGGGGGTCACCACTACATGAGGAATTGTATCAAAGGGTCGCGGCATTAGGAAGGTTGAGAACCACTGCCATAGTATCACAAAGACAAGAACAAAAATAAATGAATTGAAGGTCAGGAGGTCAATGAATTCAAACTTCAGGCTTCAAACTTTGCATGCTTCTTTTCATTGATATTCTTTACAAAATATGAGAGGCTTTTTTTATAGATCATATAATATATCAAATTAGAAAAGTTTTATAACATTTTTACATTTGCTACCCCTAAAAATTTCTTGAAGATTTATGTGACCCCACATCAGAGGCGTAGCGATGGGGGGGGGGGCGGGGGGGACAGATTCCCCGGGCGCAAGCTAGTTAGGGGCGCCAAAATGTGATTTGATATTATATTATTGGTAAAAATAATGGGTTTGAGAGTTGAAAAAAAAAGAAAAGGTGGCGCTTTAAAATGGATCTTGTCCCCGGGCGCCAAACACCCTCGCTACGCCACTGCCCCACATACATGGCATTGGTTACACTTCTAATAACTGCAGTGCATGGGCGCCCGCAAAAAAACTTTCGGGGGGGGGGGGCAAAAAATCGATTAACTTTCCAGGGGGGGGGGCAAAATTTTGTTAGTAAGTTTTCACTGTAGTTTAAATTTTCTGTAGCGTATTTACACCCTCGCTACGCCACTGCCCCACATACATGGCATTGGTTACACTTCTAATAACTGCAGTGCATGGGCGCCCGCAAAAAAACTTTCGGGGGGGGGGCAAAAATCGATTAACTTTCCAGGGGGGGGGGCAAAATTTTGTTAGTAAGTTTTCAATGTAGTTTCAATTTACTGTAGCGTATTTGTATGGTGAACGAACGGACAGGACATCAGCTTAGTTACTTTCTCTTTATTTTCTCTTTACTTTAATACATTTTTTGTCTAATTTTGTCTAAAAAAATTTTATCCAATCAATCCAGGAGGGCAAGTGGCTCCCTTGCCCCCCTCCCCCCCCCACCCACCTGCGGGCTTATGTCATGACCAATAGTCAATAGCTCTGGTAGCGCCATGGAAACAACAAATACAATAAATTAAAATTTGACTATTCCCCTAACGAATAAACATTCTGCCCGAGACTGGGGTGAAAGGTTATATCCTCGTTTCTGTGTTTTTATTAGATACCCCTCTATGTGGCAAAAAGACGCGCTTGGGTCACAGGGAAAAATTAGGTCACTGCAAAAAGACGCGCCGGGAAAATAAGCTGGCAGGAAGAGAGAGAGAAAGAGAGAGGGGAGAGAGAGAGAGAGAGAGAGAGAGAGAGAGAGAGAGAGAGAGAATTAGTGTGTACAAAAGACACAAACGTGTCTGGCTTTAATAACGATGTGCAGGAATTTCGGAAAGTATTTAAGGTAAGATTTTCAAACATGCAGGTGAAACGTTTATTTGGAAAACTATGCGTTGATGGATTTCAGAACTCTTTCTCGAACAAAACTGTGGTACCCATACCGGGCCCATACCCAAATTTAAAAAAAACAAAAAACGCGCTGTCTTGTCACGGAGGCCATGCGTCAACATTTGAGCACCACGGATATTATCGATTGTGAAATTATGTCAACGAAATCGCAGTTCTTACCGTGTTTCCTAATCACAAGTAAAGATCCCGCCAGTTACATTCAAAGCACATGACATATCAGTGGTGTAGGAAAAGGTGGGGGGGGGGGCGAAACGAACCCAACTGATGGGACTTTTTTCTCTCTTTGAAGGGGTTGGAGGCAGTCTTCACGGAGTGGAGGCAGTCTTCGCGGAGTGGAGGCAGTTTTCACGGAGTAGAGGCATTCTTCGCGGAGTAGAGGCAGTCTTCGCGGAGGTGAAACGAAAAGAAAGATCTTGGGATTACAATACGCCTGGCATAAATTTATTTTATCACCAATTAACTGCTCACTGTAATGAAAAACTGGAGCTTATAAGACATTGTCTGCATTCTATTCAGTGTACTAAGCTTTTCGTTATGACTCAGTTATACGTAATCCGGAGGGGGGGGGGACGACGACAAAACAATGCTTTAACTACTGTAATAGACAATTAAATTTCGGCATTTGAGAGATTTTTTTTCTTACGATGACGTGGTCTAACATGAAATAACAAGCTCAATGGAGGTCTGTATGACAGCTGGAATAATATTCCGTCACGGTAAAAAAAACACACAAAAACCGATGTTTTTATCCCTTCCTCGGCACACAGAAATGTATTTTAACTAGCATTGATAGTTTTTAAAATATTAAAAAAACACTTTCTGAAGTTAGGACCTGGATTAAAAAGCACTACTTTCTGAAGTGAGGACCCGGATTAAAAAGCACTACTTTCTGAAGTGAGGACCCAGATTAAAAAGTACTACTTTCTGAAGTTAGGACCTGGATTAAAAAGCACTACTTTCTGAAGTGAGGACCCGGATTAAAAAGCACTACTTTCTGAAGTGAGGACCCAGATTAAAAAGTACTACTTTCTGAAGTTAGGACCCGGATTAAAAAGCACTACTTTCTGAAGTGAGGACCCAGATTAAAAAGTACTACTTTCTGAAGTTAGGACCCGGATTAAAAAGCACTACTTTCTGAAGTGAGGACCCGGATTAAAAAGTACTACTGTCTGAAGTGAGGACCCAGATTAAAAAGTACTACTTTCTGAAGTGAGGACCCGGATTAAAAAGTACTACTTTCTGAAGTGAGGACCCGAATTAAAAAGTACTACGTTCTGAAGTGAGGACCCAGATTTAAAAAAAATAAAATACAACTTACTGAAGTTAGGACCGGGATTAATTTCATAGATAATTTTTTTTAAAGGTATATTTTAAAAGCAGCCGTTGTGATTTTATGTATATAAAAGTAAGTACTCTTTATTATTATTCAATTTTAATCAATCCCTTTAGTATTAGTATTTAAATTATACTATTTTTATGTCACTCCCTGGGTTTTGTTCCCCAACGGACAACGATTATAATAAATGCACCGCAAATATGATTTTAAATATTATTATGTGTTAACATTCTAAATTTTTGTTTGGTAAGATGATGCATAGTCAGAGATAAAACCTATGAGGCTATGGGTACAGTAAAGATATCGATACATAACTTATGAATTGTCAATCGGGAGAGTTCGTTGTAGTAGGCCTGAGTGTACTAGCCATATTGTTAGACAAGTGTTTGCCGTAACAGCTCTCACCTCTGTCTTGAGAGACATACGTATTTCGTGTTGTTTTTGTTTTTTTGTTTTTAGCTTCTGTCGCTGCAATGTATACATCGGTGGCCAGGAATATGCGCACACGACAAACGCGCACAGAAAAATCCGCAAATACATAGTTGCGCACAGGACAACTGCGCACACCGACAGTTGCGCACACAGAAAAAAGCGCACACAGACAAATGCGAACGTTGACAATAGCGAACACACACAAATGCGCAAATTTCAATGACATTTTCTTTTAAGCCACATTTTTAGATTTAACATGGTTCAGATCAGTTGCCTATCAGCACAAAAGACAAGTTGGGAAGAATAAAAGTCTACGAATCAGTGAGACAGTAGTGATAAAAATTGATTTTAAAAATAATTTAAACAAAAAAAACTTAAATAGCGAAATATTTTTTAAACTGCGAATTATAGCGCACATTCAACAACTGTTCGAACTGCTTTCAGCCTCATTAATATTTTATTGTTTTCAGACCTCGATCTCTTTCATAGATTCAAATTCTTTTGTCATAGCTATCATTAACGTTAAGTTTGATCAGTCATCAGATAAGTGCTTCAATTTAAGACTAAATCAAGTAAATCCCATATTATTTGGAGAGAATGGAAGGTTAATATATTTATAAATGCTTTCTAAAATGAAAACATTTTAATAATTGTTTTAAATAAATTAAAATTGTTGTGTTATTTTAATCGTAGCTAAATAAAGTTTAAAGTCTAAATTGAAGTAATTAAAAATTCCGAGTTGCCGAGTGAAACTGAAAGAAGTGAAAGGGAGTCAAGTTAAAGTCGGACTCTTACTTTGCTTTCTTTTTTACTACCTTTATCCCTTTAGACTTTAGTGACTTAAGTCTTTAATTTACCGATAATTGTTACTTTTTTGTTTTAACTGCCAACATTGAACAATGAACATTAATATTAAACAATGACATGACTATGATTATGATTAAATCATATAATGATTAGCACTGGCATCGGCATGACTATGACATATTCAAATAATAATTTTTTAGGCAGTGTCTACACGTCCAGCGCCAGACGTATATCTCCCGCACTATTCGTCCGGCGACCAAGTCACATGACCACCGTAACAAAGTGGGGAGAGATATTTTGTCCATCAGCCTTGTCACGTGACCGCGAATGATTCAAAACTATTGTTAATTTTAAAAATCTATTTCTCTACCAAGTAATGTACTGAGTATCTTGCCTGCAAATAATAGACTTAATAGAAAAAAACTGAAGTGAAAGTGAAAGTCGCTTGTAAAATTTTTTGTTTATTTTGTTATTTGAGTTTGTGTACCAGTAATCCATAAAATAAATAAGGGGCCAGTATTCAGTATGGACATGGAGTAGGCGACCAATAAAAGTGAAAGATTTCATTTTAAATTGTTTAAATTGCTACAAAATATTTTAAAACTTCTCATAAAACTACTGTTGCTGATGAATATGATAATATAAATATAATATAAAATATTTTTAATTAAAATGGGGAAAAAAAACAAGCAATAACAGTTAAGAAACACATATTTTTCCAAAAAAGTCCAAACACTTTATAAGAATAAGTGCTTTGAACTTTTATGACTAATTGATTAATACATGTATCATGGAAGCTGGCTAAATTACTCTTAGAAACTTCAAAATAGTTATAATTTATTGAAAAGTTTCATTCATCTTATTTCAGCGTACATTCATCCGTACATTTTATGTAACTAATACTAACTTAGAAGTTAAAATTCCCTACAAGCTTATTAAGGTAATCTACCACTTGAGCGTCGGCCAAGAAACAATCTAGTTTTTCCGGTTGGAAGGGCTATATAAACAACTATTCTTACACTGGAGTCTGTTAATATTTTTGCTTCCGTAAAGAGGCTATTAAGTTATATAGCACAATACTAATACATTTAAATACTTATTACTGCCAAGCTACCGATATGCCAGGAAGAAAAAGAGACAACAATTTTTTTGTTTGATCCAGATGACGCGGATGTCCACACACAGAATGTGGAAAACGTGAATGCTCAGAAAGCATAAACTGAAAAGACAGTTTGGCACAAGAAGCGCGGTGATCTTTCCCCTTCATGTTTACATGGATTCATGTACCACAACCGTTTTCGTGGAAATTATATTTTTTTGAAACCTCATTGTCAACTTAGGGGAGAACTATGCATAATTCCATTTTCACACATTATCTTCTATTTCAAAAAAATTGTTATAGTTTTTCTATTTAAAAAAAAATTGTCTATTATTATGGGAATGAATACGTACAACCAATGTCATTAAAAATAATATAAGAATAGTTGTTTAAATAGCCCTTCCAACCGGAACAGCTGGATTTTTTCTTGGCTGACGCTCAAGTGGTAGATTACCCTTATCAAAATGTGTAAGTGCAACTTAAGGACTGTAGCTTTTAATTAAATCGCAGTAGTAGGCCTAATCAAAATAAAGTAGTGTCAAACAACTATCAAAGTACACACCTTAGCCTTAATGTATCTTGTTTAAGTTATAACGGTTTAAAAAAATTATAGCAAAGTATTAGCCCTAGGCTGCCCTTTAGGTCCAGTTAAATTCACTTAAAATTTAGTAAAAGCTACAACTAAACTACAAGTATATTTGAGGTCCCAATCAATTTATACTTTAGTGATGAAGCGAAGCCATGTTATTCATGCAGTGTAAAAATAACTTGGCTTAGCTTCATCATGGCTACATAAAGTTTATGTTAATTTGTGAGAAGATCGGATTAATAACTTATTTTTCTTTCTTATTTTTATAGTCCCAGCCATGGAATTTTCCAGAAGTCAAAGCGGCAACCAAGTTTTAACCTACTTGGGTTATGAATATCTTTATTTCCGCAATAATGATGGGGTGCTCACTTGGAGATGCCGGCTGAATCGAGCTACAAAGTGTCATTCCAATATTAAGACAAAAAATGACACTATAGTGAGACCACCCACTGATCATTGTCATGATTCCTGTCCTCAAAAAGCAGTAGCCAACATTTCTAGAAGTATAATGAAGCAAGCCATGAAGTCAACAGTTAGTGCAACCCCTCGAAACATAATGGCGCAAGTACTGTCACAGTTGAGCAATGACGTACTTGCCCATATACCTAAACAATCCTCCCTTGCAAGGAATCTTCAAATGCACAGAAAAGACAGACAATTACCTAACCCAGGAACAACAAATTTTGTTATTCCAGAGAAGTACAGGGTTTGGTTCTTCATGATTCATGGGGAGATGATCCAGACAGAATTCTTGTTTTAGGTGATCAGGAGCTATTAAATGAAATAAATAAAGACACAATATATGGCGATGGCACTTTTGACAAAGTACCAACCATGTTTTATCAATTATACACATGGCATGCAAAAGTGGGCAACTCATATCCACCATCCCTTTATATTTTATTACAAAGAAAAAACTTAGAGACATTTAAAAGAATGTTTAAAATAATGAAGATGCTACTCCCAAATTTGGCACCTCAAAAGATTTTAGTTGATTTTGAGAAGGCCTGCATGAATGCAGTGAGGATAGCTTCCCTAATGCTGAGGTGAAAGGCTGTTATTTCCATCTGTGTCAAAGTCTTGTCAGGAAAGTGAACAGTGTTGGACTCAAAGCAGAGTTTCAAACAAATATAAATATGAGACTAAAATTAAAGTCTCTTGCTGCATTAAACTTTGTCCCAGTTCATGATGTGAGGAATGTCTTTGCTGAGCTTGCCGCCACATTTCCAGATGAAAAAAATTATAATGAAGTACTTACATAATTTTGTTCAACATACATTGAGGGAGCAGCAGGCAGAGATCCCCAGATCCCTATAAAAATATGGAATCATCATGATGCAGCTTTTCAACGTTCACCTAAAACTACAAACTGCTGCGAGGGATTTCACAATGCTCTTAATTCCCTATTCCACTTCAGTCATCCCAGCATTTGGTTTCTTTTTGATGGACTGCAGAGGGATCTGGCTTGTCAGAGACTAACGCTGGCTAACGCACATACAGGCCGTGTAGAAGTGAAAAGGAGAAAATATGAAGATCTGCATTTGTTGGTTGCCACTGCCGTACAAGGATATGATGGGGAGGACGACAAGTTAAAATACCTGAGAAGACTGGCTAATTTACAATAAAAATTAATCATTAATTAATGAATGTTAATTATTTTTATGTTAAACTTTTTGAAACAATAAAATTAACAATAATAGTATAATAGGAACAATGATTTTTGTATTTAAAATTGTGTTTCTAGATTTAATTTTATCTCGAAAACTATTTCTAGTTAACTTTATATGATAATAATAATAAAATAAAGAAAATCCTATTTATAAAAAAAAGTATTGTTGCAACCATAAAAAAGCATGTTATTTCTTTCAAACATCTTAAGATCTCTCACAAAGTAATATTGAATATGTGCTATCAATGTGTCATGGCTTTTAATAGTTCTAGTTATTGTAGCCCCTAAAATTAGTGTAAATCATTTTTAAAATTATTGAATTCTCCTTAATTTACATTTGTTTCTAAATATATAAATAAATTTCAAGTGATTTATTTTAAAATAAATAAACTTGTCAATTTAAAAAGACAAATTGCATTTGAGTGAATATTATGATATTCACATGCAATTGAAGTGATATTTTTCTAGCACATACCAGTATACAAGATTGCAACACAATTAAAATTTCAAGTGAATAATTCTGTAAACTTTGTTTTAAAAAGTTACAAGTAATTTAGACAAGATTTTAATAAAAATGCTAACCCTAAAAAATTTAAAAATATTAAATTTAATTTAAACTATTGTAAATAATTTTTTTTTTTTAATTTCAAAGGAAAACATTCAACAAATTATCACATAAAATTCATTTTAAGTACTTTGTGCTAGATTCAAATCGAGTACTGTGAAACAGGGTGACTTTGCCTACTTTTGGCCTTTAAGCATAAATTTCAACATGTTAACTGATCTAAAAACTAACACAAAGGTGCTAATGTACAGAGTGGGTACCTGCACTTTGTTGTTATAGCTGAATTAATTCATAGTTTGATCAGGTTAATTTGATAATTAAGGTTTTTTGAGATTTTTCAACCTTAGGAAAAATGGGGTGACTTTGCCCTTTTAAAGTGAAAGACAACACAATGCATTTATAAATTATAAAATTAAGCAAATAAGTCATTTTCTTTTCTGTATTTACTGTTTGATCATAATATTTTATTGTAATGAAAGGTTGGAAGAAAATATTAACTCCAGTTCACATAAAAAATGAATATCGGTGATCTATCCTTTCGAGGCAAAACTTCATCATAGGTTTTCGCATTTACTCCATGTAATGAAGGCTTTAATTTGTGAATTTGTCACAGTAGACTGTAACTGTAATTATAATGTCTTTCCTATTATCTCAGCTTATATCTTAGGCACATAACATCCTCATTTTGTACTTGTACAAAATCCATTCATCAAGTCATCTCGAAGATTTTTATCGTGGAATCGTTTCACCGCAAGTTCGCCGTCATCAAGATTGGTCCATAATAAAAAATTTAGGCCAAAATGTAAATTGTTTCTAGTTGGGGCATTCCAAAATCTGATAATGTCTTTATGTGCTTTACTAAGTTTACTTTAATTCTTCTGGCAAAGTGATGGCCCTCCAATTGTTTTCTTGTGGCTACAGTAACATTTACTAAGTTCAAAGAGTAATTAAATCAATGGTGTCTTTCACTTTTATATGACTTCTATAGGCCTGGTAGTAGATTATCTTTTACAATTCACACTTGTCATTAAGCTGAGTGTCTTCAATATAGCCTCTATAGCTTCTGTTAATAGGAATTATCTTGTTAAGTCATGGCAGTATGATCTGGAAAAACCAAAACAAATAGAGAAATCAATAAAAAAAATCAATGTATCAGTCCGTGGGGTGACTTTGCACCTTGCTGTGAAAGAAAAGCAATGACGATTTATTAAACTTTAACTATTTTAACTAAACTAACAAAGTAATGAACCTTTTTATCACTGAAATTTATACACATAAATGCATAGGCAAATAAATTATAATACCTCAAAATGAAAGTTTAAACTCACCTAAATCAGCAAAATATCGATGTCCTGAGTCTAAGAGCTCAAATAGTCAAATCTCATGGTTTTGGCATGGTAAGGAAAGCGAAACTACATAACGTGTGTCTACTTTCATAGGAAGTAAAAATATAAGGAAAAGAACTCTAGAAAATTATGAAAAACAACTTTCTCAATATAAGTAAGTATTTAATAGGCAAAGTCACCCCATTTCACGATATACAAAACAAAAACATTTTTTCTTTAAATAAAAGAAAATATTTAACCAAGCCAATGGTGTGAAACCAACTGTAGAGGATGTCATGGTCATTTGATGATGTCATGGTCATTTAATGAAAATCTTGAGGAAAATAATGCTAACTAGTTTTTTCCATTACAAATTGATTTTCAAGACCACAGTTTTATAACATTAGTACTACTATAAATAGTACCTACCATTTTCAAGACCACAATTTTATAACATTAGTACCTACCATTTTCAAGACCACAATTTTATAACATTAGTACCTACCATTTTCAAGACCACAATTTTATAACATTAGTACCTACCATTTTCAAGACTACAATTTTATAACATTAGTACCTACCATTTTCAAGACTACAATTTTATAACATTAGTACCTACCATTTTCCAGACCACAATTTTATAACATTAGTACCTACCATTTTCAAGACCACAATTTTATAACAGTACCTACCATTTTCAAGACCACAATTTTATAACATTAGTACCTACCATTTTCCAGACCACAATTTTATAACATTAGTACCTACCATTTTCCAGACCACAATTTTATAACATTAGTACCTACCATTTTCCAGACCACAATTTTATAACATTAGTACCTACCATTTTCCAGACCACAATTTTATAACATTAGTACCTACCATTTTCAAGACCACAATTTTATAACAGTACCTACCATTTTCAAGACCACAATTTTATAACATCATAATTAGTGCATCCCCTTTGTAGCAAACCCAAAGTTTATTATTGGGTCCATTCTTCTGCATTGATTCATTTGTGTAATAAAAATAGATTCAATCAATCAAAGCCATTGGGATTCGAAATTTCCTTAAATCCTCTCTTGTTTTAATTAAGAACAGGAAACTGTCTGTCTTAACTCTGCATGGTGTAAATAACCTTTCATTTATCAACAGTCACAATCATAATTATACTATTTACAACAATAGATGATGATAAAAGACTTTGTAAAAAAAACAACAACAACAAACAACTACATTAGTTAATCACTGAGACATTAACAAAGAAGTTTACAATAATAGAACAGCAGGCTAATAAATAGTAGGACTAAATACATTTCACTGAGACTGAGAGAAAAAAACTAAGGGAAACAGTTCAGTCCTTACAATAACACAATAAATTATAGTAGATATCCAGGAATTGTTCCTAAGGTACGGTAATTTTATGATTGCTTTCCTGAAGTAAAACATAATCGCAGACCTGCCAACCCTTCCGATTTCGGCTAAAATGATTTTTTTTAAAAACTTATTAATATTGCAAGTATTTGATATTCGGATTCTGTGTATGAGTATGGAGCATTCTATAGGCTCTAACATAAAGTAGTTATTTTCAACTACCCGGTACTATAATTATAATGAAACTCAATTAGGCTCAGGTACTAGGAGTAGAACAATTATTTTAAACCACAGAGCAGTGGTTCTCAACCTCCCTGATATTGCGACCCTTTAAGTTTCTCATGTCGTGGTGACCCCCAGCCAAACAATTATTTTCGTTGCTCCTTCATAGCTCTAACGAGGTGTGTTTTCAGATGGTCTTAGGCGACCCCTAAGAAATGGAGCATAATGAGGCTGTCCATAAAGTACGTCACGCTATTTTTGACCATTTTACCCCCCTCCCCCCTGTCACAAACTGTCAAAAATCTCGGACACCCCCCCCCCCCAAAGTACGTCACACTTTCAAACAATTAAAAAAAAATATCAACACCTAATTAAAATTTAGTCTAAAACACACTTCACTATTAAACTGTATTAAAATATAAAATTTCCACTTAAAAGAACTATCACATTATTAAAATTAATTTAATTTTAATTGTAGTTAATTGTCAACAGTTGTCACAGTTATTCATTGAAGTAGTAACTCAATCTAGATTGAATTTGAAAAAAAAATTTGCAAAAGTTAGACTAGACAATTATACAATACGCATCATTTGTCTGCTGCTTTTTCATTTACAAAAGGTGACATGGGCGCCCGCAGGGGGGGGGGGGCAAGGGGGCACTCCCCCCCCCCTGGATTGATTGGATAAAAAAATTTAGACAAAAAAATACAAAAAATGTATTAAAGTAAAGAGAAAATAAAGAGAAAGTAACTAAGCTGATGTCCTGTCCGTTCGTTCACCATACAAATAGGTACGCTACGCTACAGTAAATTAAAACTACATTAAAAATTACTAAACAAATTTTGCCCCCCCCCCGGAGAGTTAATCGATTTTTTTGCCCCCTCCTCCCTAAAAAGTTTTCTGCGGGCGCCCATGAAAGAGGAGGTCAAGTTTTAGATCATTTCCGATTATGCAAACTTTTTACACAGGATAAGAAGTAGACTAGTGAAACTTGACCTCACCCAGGGATTAAATAATAAAAAGGAAACAAAACAATTTGTCTAAAAAAAGACTAGATTGACAAATTGTGTGACAAACTCTTGTGCTATATTGAATCTGTTTATTATGGGCCTGTGAATTTTGTTTAATTCAAAATTGTTCACTTGACATCATCCATCCATCCATGGTGAAGGGAAGTGTTCATCCATAGTTACGACTGGCATCAATCTTTCACCATCATCGTTTCCTGGAAGGATAATTGCAGACAGATCCACTTCATCCTCATCTAGCCACTCAACATCCTCTGAATGTGCATTTTCTCTTCTGGCAATAACTGCCATGAGTTCTCTTTGCCTTCTAGCAGTGATTCTCAAAGGATGGATGCGTTTTATCTGAGTTGATTCTGGAACAGTTTGGGTTGGCACATTCTCCCGCGCCCGAGCTCTGTCTTGTCCTGCATGATTATTCGACATTGTTTGTGAGGCAAATTATAAGTGACATACTTTGCAAATTCGTTCAAGTAAGCTGGTCTGCAAAGATGGACAATAAAGATCATATGGTTGTACTTTGAAAACTCCTGTTGATCTCGGCAAGGCTATTACATAAAACAAGGCTTCGCAACAGCATTCTAGCGCTCCTAGCGAGAGGAATCGTGAACAACACATTCAGGAGATACGCATTTCATGCTATTTTGACATAAAACCAATTCAAATGTTTCACAAAATTTTTGAAAATTATTTTTAAAGCTATTAAATTCTACTAAAAAAATAAAAAATAAAAAAATAAACTAGAAATAAAATAAAAATAAATGTGTGACGTCACACATGGCCTGACCCCCCTCCCCCTGTCACAAACTGTCACACTTTCTTAACCCCCCCCAGGAGCGTGACGTACTTTATGGACGGCCCCATTACTGTCAATTAAATATTAATAGAAATAATTCTTCTTTGCCACATAGAAATTTAACTTTTTGTGCAATGAATCTATTGTTACGTATATGATTAATTACTACTAATATTATTATATTTGTGTAAAGTCTTTGAGTCAATTGAGTATAGTTTTAAACATCAGTATTTCTTCTTGAAGTTTAAAATGATTCTCTCTTATCCTAGCCACTTATAATTGACGACTAGTCGTTTACGCTGATGACCAACAACAACATTTTCAACTCTTTTATGAATTTACAATTACATATTACAATTACATTGTGCGCATTTGTATGTGTTCACTATTGTCAAGGTTCGTAATTGTCAGTGTGCGCAATTTTCCGTGTGTGCAACTGTCACTGTGCGCAGTTTTCCTGTGCGCAGCTACCTCTTTGTGGAATTTTCTGTGCGCGATTATCGTGTGCCCGTTTGCCATGTGCCCGTTTGCCATGTGCCCGTTTGTCATGTGCCCGTTTATCATGTGCCCGTTTGTTGTGTGCGCGTTTGTCATGTGCCCGTTTGTCGTGTGCGCGTATTTCACGTAACCATGGACAACGAGTCATGTAAATGTCAGTGGCAACGAAAAAAGCAGACACACTGGCATAAACCGGGACCGCCCAGCCTCAGTCATCTATCTCGGTATTAAAAACTGGCTGGCTGACCCTTTCCGATCAAAATTTTACAGGCAGTGTGCAGACAGTTCGAGAGCCAGAGGTTTTATTCGCTAACATGTGGCTTCCTAGCAAACAGGATCCTTGGTGGAAATTTGGTCGATGACAGCAGAATCTGGTGACGAAAATGAGAGCTTAGCACTGCCATATCACACATACTTTTCACAGGCTAGACAACAACAGGGACCATGCTAGCCGGTTCCAGAAACTCCAGCGCTTCTGTTGACTGAATGCCCAGCACTAGATGTTTGCGTGGAAATAAGGGTAAAAGGGGGGGGGGGAGGGGAGGGGAGGGGAGGGCAGTACAGCGGGAGAGGCGTACGTCATGACAATGTTATACGGCAGAGCCCAGCAGACGGAGCTGGCTGCCCTCCCTTGGACTAGCCGGGGTTTTAAGAGCGTAAGCTCAGACTCCGACCAGAATACGCGACACGCGTGTCAGTTAGCAGGCCCGGACTGGAACCGAAACAATGAAGTCAACATTTTTCAGTTCGTCTTCTGAAAGTCTGTAGACGCCACATGGGATTTGAACCATGATCCATCTGAACAATCTCGTTTTCTAAATTTATTATTATAAGAGGTTCGGAATTCGATAAAAGCTTTCAAGTAAAATTAAGTAACACAAATATGATGGAAATATGATGACAACGCTATCACGAAATTAAATTCCCGATAACTGCGTCTGTGAAATATTTGGTGAAATAAATCTGCGGTGTGAAAGCTTGTGGATCATTAGAATATTTATATAGGTCATGAGCGTGAAAAATTTGTGTATGTAAGCCTTTGGGGGGGGGGGGGGAAAAATTTTGATACATTAGCAAACTACCGGCACTTCACAGTGGAGAGCCTTCTTTAAAGAAAAAAAGTTAAGAAATTATCAAGTATCCACATATTCCGGAGACTCTACAATGCATTCCCTGGCGAAAATCGATCCTGCCTCAAATCAATGCCAACTTTTTGTAGGGTCTGTCCTTGGACCCCGATCCCTTTACCCGTTGGGATCCCGATCCCGTCAGTGTCTTGATCCCAGTTCGATCCCGATCTCAGTGGATCTAGATGCGCTACTGATCCCGTTAGGATACCGTTCACTGTGTGATCCCGTTCCACCCAGGGAGTCTCTTTTTCGATGTTATCCCGTTTCCTGATAGGATACTGATCCCGGTTTGATCCCGTTACCCGATGGGATCTCGAGGGTATCCTGTTCCCCGATGGGATCGCGTAACCGATGGGTCCCATTTAAGATACTGTTTCTCTATGGGATTGTGCTCAGTGCGATTTTGTTCGAATAAGTTGTTAGATGTAATTATTTATCCCCGTAGAACAATATAGAAAATTCTAGATTAAATGTAAAGTCCTCCATGAAACGTGTAAATGTAAAGTCCTCCATGAAACGTGTAACTGTAAAGTCCTCCATGAAACGTGTAACTGTAAAGTCCTCCATGAAACGTGTAACAAATTACTTTTCTACTTCATTATGTCTCGAATGCAAAATATTATAAAACTTAATTGAAATATTATAGCTATAGTACGTTTAAATTGATAAAGGGGCACCGTATGGGGCCTATTTAATAAGTACCATTTTAGTTATGTCTGAGAAAGAAAAGGGGGGGGGGACTATAAAATCATTCAGATAAATTATAGATTTAAAATGTATCCTATTAAAATTGGTTAAAAATTTCATAGATAAAACTTTTTTAAACTATCGAAGTTTCTAGAAAATTCTAGATCGGCCCTCAATGGATTGGATTTTATTAGTTTTAAATCCACCGATATTTTAATACGGAATAAGAAGTGTATTGCTACAAAGCTAGGCCTAGATCCTTCTATTTACATAGAACCTAAGGTGTTGTCTAACCCTGTTGATATTTATATAACTTATAATAGGAAAAATGGCATTAGGCCCCCCGGCCCCAGAGGGATGGATCTTATGAGTTCAGTATCCGGCGCTATTTGAATATGGATCATCAAATGTATGTCTAAGTTTGGTCAAGATCCATCTATTCATGTAGCAGTATTTGTTGATCATTTTATGTTAATAGCTCAGATAGGAAAACAAATTTCATTTTGGGCCCCGGCCCCTAACAGTGTATAGTTTTGAAATGAAACCTGCTTAACTTGTATAAGTAGGCTGTAAGGAATAAACTATAAGTAGGCTGTCAGGAATAAACTATAAGTAGGCTGTAAGGAATAAACTATAAGTAGGCTGTCAGGAATAAACTATAAGTAGGCTGTAAGGAATAAACTATAAGTAGGCTGTAAGGAATAAACTATAAGTAGGCTGTCAGGAATAAACTATAAGTAGGCTGTAAGGGATAAACTATAAGTAGGCTGTAAGGAATAAACTATAAGTAGGCTGTAAGGAATAAACTATAAGTAGGCTGTAAGGAATAAACTATAAGTAGGCTGTAAGGAATAAACTATAAGTAGGCTGTAAGGAATAAACTATAAGTAGGCTGTAAGGAATAAACTATAAGTAGGCTGTAAGGAATAA
>CAXITT010001687.1:27810-43265 GCA_964033795.1 Lymnaea stagnalis
TGAGCCAGTGAGGGCTTTGCCTTTTATTAGTTATAGATATAGGGCTTTCCGTTTATGGAGGCTCTGTCAAATTTTCGCCCCCCCCCCCCCAAACCCTTGCTCTACATTACATTTTACAAAGGATTTTGTGGAAACGCTTTGTTTTGAGGGGTTGTTCAAATTTTGGACACAGTTCTCCCGCGTGTTATCACCTACGGCATCGGCTGCTCCTACGCGTTGGGCTACCACTCATTCATCCTCAAGCTGATAGGAGGAGTCACGATACCCACGGGGGTGGGCTTGTTGGTGTGCTCGGCTACCAAGTAGTTGGTCTGTCGTGAACTGAAAGACGGAGTCGCCATACCCATGTGTGTTGGGTTGGGGGGGGGTCTTGTTGGGGGGTGGGTCTTGTTGGTGTACTCTGTCGTAAAACGTTAACTTCTTGATACATTTCCTGAGCGGTGAAAAGACTTTTGCGAAGAACTGATGCATTTATTTATTGAAAAGTAACATTGTTCAATTCAACTTTAAAATTTAAATGTTCAGTTCCTGTGTTAAATATTTGTTTTTTAATTAATGCCGCGACCTTTTAATTCAGTTCCTCATGTCGTCGCCCCCCCCCTCAACCATAGCATTATTTTCGTTGCTACTTCATAAATATGTGTTGTCCGATGGTCTTAGGCTACCCCTGTTTGCGGGTCGACTTAGAAAAAATCTTTAATAATGCAAAAGTGAAAAAGAGAAGAAATCTCATTAAACTTTTAGGCAACTCTGTCTACGTAGACAAATCTCATTTAACTGTTTAGCACCTCTGTCTACGTAGACAAATCTCATTAAACTGTTTAGCACTCTGTCTGCGTATACCGAGGCACCTTAAAAGAAGTTTATCACACAACAGATGCACCTTTACATAAGTGTATAACACAACAGCGGAACCTTAAAAGAAGTGTATCACACAACAGAGACACCTTAACATAAGTGTATCACACAACAGAGACACCTTAACATAAGTGTATCACACAACAGAGACACCTTAACATAAGTGTATCAAACAACAGAAGGACCTTAACATAAGTTTATCACACAAGAGAGACAAGTTAACATATGTGCGTACCACAACAGAGACACCTTAACGCCTTAACACAAGTGTATCACACACGAGAGACAAGGTAACATACGTGCGTACCACAACAGAGACACCTTAACACAAGTGCATCACACAACAGAGACACCTTAACATAAGTGTATCACACAACAGAGACACCTTAACATAAGTGTATCACACAACAGAGACACCTTAACATAAGTGTATCACACAACAGAGACACCTTAACATAAGTGTATCACACAACAGAGGCAACTTAACATAAGTGTATCACACAACAGAGGCACCTTAACATAAGTGTATCACACAACAGAGGCACCTTAACATAAGTGTATCACACAACAGAGGCTCCTTAACATAAGTGTATAACACAACAGAGGCACCTTAACATAAGTGTATCACACAACTGAGACACCTTAATATAAGTGTATAACACAACAGTGGCACATTAACATAAGTGTATCACACAACAGAGACACCTTAACATAAGTGTATCACACAACAGAGACACCTTAACATAAGTGTATCACACAACAGAGACACCTTAACATAAGTGTATCACACAACAGGGACACCTTAAAATAAGTGTATCACACAACAGGGACACCTTAACATAAGTGTATCACACAACAGAGGCACCTTAACATAAGTGTATCACACAACAGAGACACCTTAACATAAGTGTATCACACAACAGAAGGACCTTTTTAACATAAGTGTGTCACACAACAGAGACACCTTAACATAAGTGTATCACACAACAGAAGGACCTCTTTAACATAAGTGTGTCACACAACAGAAGGACCTTAACGTAAGTTTATCACACAAGAGAGACAAGTTAACATATGTGCGTACCACAACAGAGACACCTTAACACAAGTGTATCACACACGAGAGACAAGTTAACATACGTGCGTACCACATAACAGAGACACCTCAACACAAGTGCATCACACAACAGAGACACCTTAACATAAGTGTATCACTCAACAGAGACACCTTAACATAAGTGTATCACACAACAGAGACACCTTAACATAAGTGTATCACACAATAGAGACACCTTAACACAAGTGTATCACACAACAGAGACACCTTAACATAAGTGTATCACACAACAGGGACACCTTCACATAAGTGTATCACACAACAGAGACACCTTAACAGAAGTGTCTCACAAATCAGAGCCTCCTTAAGGGGAGAGGGGTAGTCAAAATGCTAAAATTTAAAATACATGACTAAGTCAAAATATTTTTTGCTAATCACATTTGAATAGCAATAAAAAACTTTAAAAAAACAAATGAGACAAATTAATTTAAAAAAATTATGCTTTTGATGAGAAAATTGGGTTAAAATTTCATAATTTCATATATGTATAGAAAACAAAGTATCTAAATAACCCCCAATAGGAATGCAATGAAACTTGTCATACATATTGCCAACAGGACATTGCACACCCTCTAAGAAGGAAATCAGCATAACTTTAAAAATAAATTTTTTGTGAATTTTTAAGAATTATGTCAAAAAATAATCAGTTGTTTCCATAAACCGTTTGATCCAAAATCTAGATTTTTTAAATCTCTTATAAAAGAATAAAAACCCTCTGTGAGTGTGTAGATAAACATATTAGCAACATGTGGTGCAAATTTCTTTATAATCTGATAGGCCGTTTCTGAAATACATTGCTTCCAATAACCCATCACTTGTAAAATTGACACAACTGAGAAAATGCAAAAAAAAGTTTTATTATTGAAATAATTTATTTTTCAAATATTTAAAGTGGCATAAAGTTATATTATTATATCACCTTGACCTCTTGAAAATATGATAAATTAAAAATAAAATTTAAAAAGTCTTTCTGTGGAAATATTATAACTGTTCTTCTAACCCACCCCCAAAGAAAAAAAAAGAAAAATAATTCTATTCTGAGATAAAACTGCTTCTTTTCCTCTTATGTGTTGTGGAAACCTCTTCTGAACAATAGCTGACTGCCAACAGTACTATGATATCTTTCCAGTAGGGCAGTCATGACTCGTGCGGAGATACTGATCTTCCATCGAGCGCCTCCCCAGGTGGCGGATAGGGGAAAGCCCACCAGATATGGAGGGTACCAGGGAAATAAAATACCTGGGGCGGACCAAAATCAGAACCTACTGCCTTGTAGGAAGTGGAGGGATCCACAAAGGCTAGGGAACCTTACCCAAAAACTAAGGCAGCTATCCAGAGAGCTGTAAGGGGCAACCCCCCAGACGGTTGTGCGCAGGGTTAACAACCCGGCCACGTAAAAAACCCAACGTTACGAAAGCCAAGCAACTGAACAAAACCCGGACTGATAACAATGGAAATCGACCTATGCATGGATATGGACATGATTTTTGGATTGCGACTTGGAATGTACTAAGCCTGTTTAGAGCAGGAGCCTTAGCCAACCTTATAAATCAGCTTGTCAAATACAAAATATCTATTGCTGCATTGCAAGAAATTCGGTGGAAAAATTCAGACATTATTAAGACAAAAGAATACACCATATTTTATAGTGGTAGCAACACCAACACACTAGGAACAGGATTTGCAGTGAAAAAAGAAGCGGTCAGTGCAGTAATAGGCTTCAAACCAGAGAACGAAAGACTGTGTTCTTTGCGTGTGCGAGGAAAAATGTTCAATATAACACTAATAAATGTACATGCTCCAACGGAAGACGCGGAAGATCAGGATAAAGAATCCTTCTATGAAACACTGGAAAAGATCTACGAAGAGGCACCACGACATGATATTAAAATAGTGATTGGAGACTTCAATGCCAAAATAGGAAAAGAAAAGGTGTTCATGCCAACTATTGGCAAGGAAAGTCTGCACGAAGAATCCAATGACAATGGGATCCGACTCATAGACTTCGCGGTAGGAAAAGGGATGTCAGTTAGCAGCACCAAGTTTCCGCACAAAAATATACATAAAGCTACGTGGAACTCACCAGATGGAATCACCCGCAATCAAATCGATCACGTTTTAATAGATCGAAGACATGGATCAGATATATTAGATGTGAGAAGCCTTAGAGGAGCAGATGCGGACTCGGACCATCTACTTGTAAGGGTGAAATATAGGCAGAGGATAAGCTTAGTTCACAATGGTCGTAATCAAAGAGAGAAACGATACGATTACCAAAAGCTGCCCAAAGACCCATTAACTGCAAAAGCTTACCAGAATGAAGTAGAAGCACAATTAGAAGCATCGCACGAGGAAATAAACGGGGAAAACAACATAAATGATCAGTGGAATAGGATAAAAAATGTCATTAAAAGATCAGCAGAAAAAGTAGTGGGATTTCAGCAAGCCAACAATAGAGTAGGCTGGTACGACAATGAATGCAGAGAGACTGTGGAAGAAAGAAACAAAGCACGAATGATCATGTTACAAAGGGAAACCAGAAAGACAACACAAGCATACAAGGAAGCCAGAAGGAAAGCAACAAAAATGTGTAGGAAGAAAAAGAGGGAATGGGAAAAGGATAAACTAAAGGAAATAGAAGATTTATCAAGAGAGGGAAATATAAGAGGAATGTACATGAAGATAAAAGATGAAAAGAATGGATACCAAGCCAGACCGCAAATGTGTGAGAGCCACAATGGAGAATTAATCACGGAAAATAGTAAAGTATTGGAGAGGTGGGCTGAATATTTTGAGGACATACTGAATGCAGACAATAGACAAGAAGAAGATTATCAACTCCCAAAGGGAGGACCAGACCCGTTTATACAATGCCCAACACTAGAAGAAACCAAAGAGGTAATTAATTACATGAAAAATCACAAAGCCCCCGGACAAGACCTTATCACAGCAGAACTGATTAAATATGGAGGAAAAGAACTACACAATCAGATACATAAACTTATAAGTAAAATTTGGCAAGAGGAGAAAATCCCGACAGAATGGGAAACAGCATTAATAACCCCAATACACAAGAAAGGCTCCAAACTTCAGTGCACAAACTACAGAGGAATCTCCCTATTAAATGTTACATACAAAATACTGACGAAACTTATTGCCAAAAGACTACAACCTTACACTGAAGAAATACTAGGTGATTACCAATGTGGATTCAGGCCTAACAGATCAACGACTGATCAGATTTTCACCATCAGATGCCTGTTAGAGAAATGCTATGAATTTAATATACCAGTACATCAACTCTATGTCGACTATAAAATGGCCTATGACAGCATCAAAAGAAACTATTTATATGAGACTCTACAGGAGTTTGGGATACCCAACAAACTGACAAGGCTAATACATGTAACACTAAACAACTCAAAAAGCAAAATCAAGATTCAAGGAGAATATTCAAGGGAATTTCATATTAGACGAGGCCTAAGACAGGGAGACTCACTGTCTTGTATGCTCTTTAACCTAACACTGGAGAGAGTTATTAGAAACATACACATTAGTGTATTAGTTAGGTCTGAGTGGAAGGAAGTAGTGAGGCAGGCCAAAGCCCTACATGGGCTGTAGCGCCACCGGGATGGATGGATAGGGCAGTCATGATGTTTAGGGTTCTCATCAGGCCAACCAGTGGCAAGCATGTGGAAAACGTCAGAATCTTTTTCCGAAGTTCTTACGCACCATCACTTTTGCTGGCCACTCCATTCTCATAGAGCCACTGCTGAAGATTCCTTTTACCTGTTAAAAATATTTATATATAATTGTACATAATTACATTTTGCTCCATCAACAATAAATATAGTACTGGCATTAATTTTTTTTAAATTTATACAGATGGATAAAATATAGAGCAGCTCTTCATGGAGCCTATAGACTATAGAGATGACAATATAAAAAAAACAACAATTATATATTTTATTATAATATAAACCTTACAATACTTCAGTCTTACACTTACACCCACCTGGCATCAGGTGTCATGGCACTCTTTGATTCTATTGCCACCATGTTACCAAGAGTAGTACCTATTCCAAGCAAGCTGTACTTTTGGCTCACAGAATCGCTGCTTGTTTTCTTGGTGCCATTTCACTGCAAATAAATCAGAACAATTTAATTTTAGTCATCAAGGTAAAGAAAGGATTACATATGAAGTGGCTAATTAGCCTAATTCCTTGTCTTTTAAATTGTTGATGATGTGAGAAGTCAATCAAACCGAACAACACCCACACATCCTTCAAATAACTAACTACAAACATAAAAATATTATTTTAAAAATTATTTTTAGTTTACGCTCAATTATATACAAGTAAAAAAAAGCACGTAATAAAATATATCTGGCTCGTTATAGTTATTAAATATTAAAACTTTTAAACAAGTAAACATGTAATTAATCATTTATTTGGACTGAAATGGTCTTTATACTTTGTTACACTTTGTATGGGTAGATTGTCACTATCCCCGATGAGAAAGGCCAGAAAGTCAGTGTCAGAAAGCACCATTCTGTTGCTAGTAATAGTATTACTAAAATAAAAGTTAACAATTTTAAATTATGTAATAGTAAAGCATACTACATCCAAATTTACCTTTGGATTGTTATTGAACAAATATAGTGAGCACAAAAGGGCAGCTTTGACAAATCCATTGTGTAAGTCCGACAAACGTGTGAAAGTGAAAGTTACATATTATCAACACACAATGGTTGCGAAACGAAAAAGGCCGTGTTGCATTTCGGTAACCCAATTTTTACTATTTTTAGTATAGATGACCAATGAAATACTATACGATGACGTATAAGGCTTGTAAACACACTTTTACAACACATGTGACGTATTTCACAGCTCGCTTTTCTTTGTTAGGCAGAAAGATTTTGAGAAAAGTAGGTCACAGTGATAGCCAGTGGTCTAAGCTTTCCAAAGAGCATTTTACATTAGGACAAATTATGTAGGCCTACTTTCAACAATTATTTTTAGCACATTTTATTTGGGGATTGTGTTGATAAGAGGTTATTGTAACCAAATAGACACTTTTTGGAAAATTGAAAAAAACCCACAAAAAACATGTTTTTTGCGTAAAGTTGACTACCCCTCCCCCTCCCCCTTAAAAGAAGTGTGGAGTGGAGCCTTAGATGACAAAATGTCGTTTGGAGTGTAGGTGGAGTGGAGCCTTAGCCGACAAAATGTCGTATGGAGTGGAGCCTTAGATGATAAAATGTCGTATTGAGCGGAGCTCGTCCGAACAAGTCTGCTACACGACTCTGGTGGCATTTAAATTTAACGCAGCTATAATTTCACGTAGCAAACGAGAAATCTCTCTGAAGTGCAGTGACAATGTTCCGACTAATGCACTGGTCTCACCCAATCTCTCTGAAGTGCAGTGACAATGTTCCGACTAATGCACTGGTCTCACCCAATCTCTCTGAAGTGCAGTGACAATGTTCCGACTAGTGCACTGGTCTCAGCCAATCTCTCTGAAGTGCACTGACAATGTTCTGACTAGTGCGCTGGTCTCACCCACTGGTGTTGACGTATTCACTGTTTGAATAATTCCTACCCTGTGTAGGTTTTTTTTGTCCAATGTAGGTTTGACACATATGACTGGAGGGGAGGGTTGGGGGAGGGAAGGGGGGGGCGGGGGTAATTTTAAATGTTTGAAATAGGAACTTGAGTTTAAAACTGTTTTCTGCAAACTGTTCAGCGGCGTAGCGACCAGTGCCTTCCCCCTCCCCCATAGTGGAACACCTTTCCGCTACAACCAACCATGAAATAAAATCTAACAAATTAAAATAAATGACCCCGCCCCCCCCCCAAAAAAAAATGTGTTTCATACAGATCCTTTATAGGCATTTTTTGTTTGCGTTTATGTGATTGTACGTGATTTATCATTTATTTGATTGTAGCAACTGATTTTTTTTTTGATATGGAAATATTTTTTTATCAAACTTAGTACATGTAAAATCTAATAGACTAAATATATCTTTAAACCCAAATACAAGGCCCATAGCAATAGCTACGCAATTAATCTGCACATCAAAACAAGGACCCATTGAACAAATCATATTTCATTCATCTTACCCTTGGAAAAAAATGAAAAAAAAAAAAAAAAAATTAATTTTTTTTTGGGGGGGGGGGGGGTTAGTGGGGAGGGATGAAGTTGAAAATTTAGATTGAATGTGTTGTCATCGGCAACGCGTTTTATGTGCCACTTTTCAGTTTGATAGGATGACGGGCAACTGGTCATTTAGGCGTCCGAAGATGTTTGCCACAAACACACGAGCAAAAACCGAAGTTAATATAAAGGGTACATTAAAATAATTAATTTTATAAATTTCAAGCTGAAAATGCTTCACTCTCCAAGCTCGTGTGCATCTTTGGTTGACATAGACGAAACAGCACGGTCCTCTCCTAAAACTACACTGATGGCGTAGTGGCTTTAATTTTTTTTTCTTAAAAAAAAAAAGAAAAGCCCAAATTAAATCGTAGAGTTTGAACAATGGAAAATAAGTTCATAATTGCAACCGTTCAAATAACCGGCAGATTACGTTGCTCAGTATGAGGCAAACAATGCGCACGCAGACAAACCCGATGATATTGTTGTGTTGTTGTTTTATTTTCACTTTTATTATTATTGTTTTTTTTCTTTTGGGCTGAGGTCTAGCCCTCAAATTTGCGGATATCTTGATAATTTTTTTTTTTTTTTTTGTGTGTGTGCTAAGTTTTGAAAAAAGAAGGGACTATTTATTTTCATTCTTACATCAGGAATATTTATTTTGTCTCAAGCCTGTTTTTTTTTTTTTTTTTGTGTGTGTGTTAAGTTTTGAAAAAAGATGGGTTTTTTTTTTTTTTTTTTTTTTTTTGTTTTTTTTTTTTTGTCTCAAGCCTGTTTTTTTTTTTTTTTTTAAATGTGCCTGTTAAATTGGTTCTCCAGTGAACAGAACCGCTGTCTTATGACGTCACCACCATCGACTTGTCCACTTTTAACGCTCTTATAACTCCGGCTGGTCCAAGGGAAACCAGCGCCATCTGCTGGGCTGTGCCATGCAACATTGCGGTGACATTGTATTTCGGAAGGTTTTTTTGTTTAATCCGGGTCCTAACTTCAGAAAATGTTGTTGTTATTTTTTTTTTTAATCCGGGTCCTAACTTCAGAAAATTTATTTTTTAATCCTGGTCCTAACTTCAGAAAGTTTATTTTTTAATTGGGGTCATAACTTCAGAAAGTTGTATTTGTTAATTTGTAAAACTATTGATGCATGTTAAAATTCCTTTGGGCGTGCTGAGAAAGGCTAAGGCACACATTCTTTTGTTGTTGTTTGAGCGTGACGAATATTACTCCAGCTGTCACACAGGCCAGCACAGATTTTGTTATTTCATGTCAGGCGACGTCATCAAAAGAAAAAAAAAAAAATCTCTCAAATGCCCACATTTGATTGGCTGTTGCAGTAGATGAATGATTTTTTTTTTTTTTTTTCCTTCCCCCCCCCCCCCCTTTCCCGCTTATTTTTTTATTAAACTTGGTCATCATATCGAAAAGCTTAGTACACTGAGTAGAATGCAGACAATATTTTACTGGGATCCATTATTTCATAACAGTCAGCAGTTCATTGGTGATTAAATAAATTTATGCCAGGTCCATTGTAATCCCACGGATCTCTTTCTTTTCGTTTCACCTCCGCGAAGACTGCATCCACTCCGCGAAGACTGCATCCACTCCGCGAAGACTGCCTCCCAATCAATTTGAAAAGAAAAAAAGGTCCACCGTTTGGGTTCCCCCCCCCCCTTTTCCTTCGCTACTCATATCATATTATGAGCTTTGGATATAACTGACGGGATCGTTACTTGTTATTACGTAATAAAGTCAGTCGTGACACAGAATATAAGCACGTATACTTTGCATTTTTTATATTTTTTATTTTTTTAGAAATGACTCCTAAATGAGCGAAAGTCGTTCCATAATTTTACAACTGAGTAAGGAATAAAGTGAAGATTATTTTTTTTTATATTTTTTTAAACGGGACGAAACCCCCCCCCCCAAAAAAAAAAAAAAACCCAGATAGCATTTCATATATGTCATACTTCCAAGTATTCCAAGTATTCCCTAACAGCGTGTAAGTTTCATACCTGGTTGTGTCTATCCAAATTCACCTGTCCCGTCCTAACGGATAGTTCGTACTGTGCGTCAGGCAATGAACAAACACTGACTTCTTATGAATGTATGACTGACAGAATTTGCGTTGATGTCATTGACTACCACCTGCCACATCTTAATTTCCTGACCCATATGTGGATACATGAAAAACTGGCACCCAAGTATTTATGTCATGTCGATACACGTTAGAATATCTCTTACTTATCATGTCAATGTGCTTTAAAACATCTCGTACTTATCATGTCAATACACTTTAAAATATCTCTTACTACTTACTTGTCATATCAATATGCGTTAAAATATATCTTACTTGTCTTACTTGTCTTGCAAAGTAAACAAAGTGAATGTGATAAAAAGAAATGTCACTCGTCCATAACAAAAAGATTTACAAGGGTTTTCAATAAGTCGATGCATTTCTCTTATTTAGGGCTACTAAGTTACCAGACGTCCGTGTTTAGTACGGACAGTTTGAATTTTCGAACCCCTTGCCCATACTAAAATTTTCGTCCGTATTTGTCTGTACTTTCCTTTTTCGTTGAATTTGTTCTCAAAGGTCGTTTAGCTTGTTCATAAAGCTCGCTTAGTGCAGCGGTTCTCAACCTGTCGGTCGCGACCCCTATAAGGGTCGAATGACCCTTTCCCAGGGGTCGCCAAAGACTACCGCAAAACACATATGCTATTCATTTAGAAATTAATTTTATGGTTGGGGGTCGCCACAACATGAGGAACTGTATTAAAGGGTCGAGGCATTAGGAAGGTTGAGAACCGCTGGCTTAGTGTGTTCATAAAGATCGCTTAGTTTGTGTCAAAAGATCGTTTAGTTTGTTCTTTAAGATCATTCAGTTTGTTCGTAAAGAACTTTTAGTCTGTTTTAAAGATCTTTTAGTTTGTTATGAAAGATCGCTTAGTTTTTGTTTAAAAATCTTTTAATTTTTTCTTAACGATCGTTTAGTTTGTTCTTAAAGATCGCTTAGTTTATTCTTAGAGATCATTAATTTTGTTCTTAAATATCGCTTATTCGTTCTTGAAGATCATTTAATTTGTTCTTAAAGATCACTTAGTTTGTTATTAAAGATCGTTTAGCTTGATATTAAAGAGCATTTAGTTTGATTATCAAAGATTGGTTAGTTTATTTTTAAAGATCATTTAGTTTGTTCGTAAAGATCATTGATTTTTTTAAAATATCGCTTTGTTGTTCTTAAAGATCATTCAGTTTGTTCTTAAAGATCACTTAGTTTGTTATTAAAGATCGTTTAGCTTGATATTAAAGAGCATTTAGTTTGATTATCAAAGATTGGTTAGTTTGTTCTTAAAGGTCTTTTAGTTTGTTCGTAAAGATCATTGATTTTTTTAAAATATCGCTTTGTTGTTCTTAAAAATCATTCAGTTTGTTCTTAAAGATCATTTAGTTTGTTCTTTAAGATCGCTTATTTTGTTCTTGAAGATCGCTTAGTTTGTTCTTAAAGGTCTTTTAGTTTGTTATTAAAGATCGTTTAGTTTTTTCCTAAAGATCATTTAGTTTTTCTTAAAGACCACCTCTTTTTTTCTTGAATATCGCTTATTTAGTTTTTGAAGATCTCTTAGTTTGTTCTTAAAGATCGTTTAGTGTGTTCTTAAAGATCTTTTAGTTTGTTATTAAAGATCATTTAGTTTGTTCTTAAAACAGCAGTGGTTCTGAATTTTTTTTCCGCAAAACGCTTCCCTAAGACCTTAATCTGACTCTGTCTTGTTAACAATGGACATAAGATTAAACTGATGCTGGCCTCTCAGATTGTCAGCCGACTGTTTCTACAGGTACTTTCTTTCGCCAAATCAATGTGGAATGGCGGAGGTATACATTCACTGTGATGGCTGACTTCTCATACACCAAATCAAGGTAGATTGGCGGAGGTACACATTTACTGTGATGGTGGACCTCTTATACTCCAAATCAAGGTAGATTTGAAAGTCACGTTCACTGTAATGGTGGTCCTCTCATACACCAACATCAAGGTAGAATGGCAGGGGTACACATTCAATGTAATGGTGGTCCGCTCACACACCAAATCAAGGTAGAATGGCGGAGGTACACACTCAATGTGATGGTGGGCCTCTCATAATTAAAATAAAGGTAGAAGTAGAAGGGAGGAACACATTTAATATGATGGTGTTTCTCTCATACGCCAAAATCAAGGAAGAAATGCAGAGGAATACACTCACTGTGATGGTGGACCTCTCATACACCATATCTAGGTAGGATAATGAGATATAACAGAGTAGAGGGCTGTTAGCTTTATTACAAATATAACAGAGTAGGTGACTGTTAGCTTTATTACAAATATAACAGAGTAGGTGACTGTTAGCTTTATTACAAATATAACAGAGTAGGTGACTGTTAGCTTTATTACAAATATAACAGAGTAGGTGACTGTTAGCTTTATTACTAATATAACAGAGTACGTGACTGTTAGCTTTATTACAAATATAACAGAGTAGGTGACTGTTAGCTTTATTACAAATATAACAGAGTACGTGACTGTTAGCTTTATTACAAATATAACAGAGTGGCAGAATTTCAGGATAGTTATTAAATGTACATACTTACCGCACACCATCAGTCGGCATTATCTCCAAAATCACCCCCACCCCCTCCCCCAGTATCCTGCAGTGCGTAACTTATCAATGGATGATGATAACACTGATCTTTACATTTAAGTATCGCATTTTTGCGCTTACAATTAATTTAAAATTCATGATATTTCGCACTGTAACTTTCCATTTATGCTCCTGTGGACATCCGCAAACCTGATCATTGTTGAAGATTATTTTTTTCATTGTCCATTTCTTAAACAAATCAAAAATATAAATATAAACAATAAAAATTTGAAAATATATTAAAATAATATTTTACTGATCCTTACAATCAGAAGAAAATCAAGGATATATAGTAAGAAATAGTAATAACGTTTATTTGAACAAATCACACTTCATCTCCAAAGGCTCGAAGCGCGGTTCAAAGTCAGCCATATTAAAAGAGAACTGAAACAATCTATATTTTACCACAGTAATACACAAAACGCAACTCTACAAAAACTGCAAACCAGCATAGCCAGTCAGAGTCGTTCATCCATGAACAACACAAGCCAATATACATCTAGGAGATAATAGCCAGCTGGAAAAGATGGTAGACAACATCACCCCAGCTGGTGTTTCAGAAATAGATGTGTTTTCAAATCAGTTTCAAAGGATTCCAGTGCATGGCTGTTCCTGAGATTGGCAGGAAGAGTGTTCCAAATTTTTGGGCAAGCAAATGCGAAAGTGCGCCTTCCGTGAGTCTCAAAGCGAACTCGCATGTTTGTTCCTTAATTTGTTCCAAGGATGCTTAACTATGCAGAAGTCTAAATTTCATTAATTTATTTTAGCAAGGAAAACACACACACACACAAATAGTGGGGGCGTGGGGAGAGAGAACTCAGAAACCAACTCAGCTCGCAGCAATTAAAATTAATTCAAATATCTTCAACGTCAAGGGAAATGTAACAATAAGGGATTGTCTTAGTGTTCCGACATAAGGGACGCTACACCTTAAAAACAAAATTAAAGTTTAGCAAAATTAGGACGAATTACCTCCCCTAAAATCTGCAGCTCTCAAATAGTACCGCAGTCAGGGTTACCATGGAACCTCCAAAATATTTAAATTACGTTTCACAACAGCTGACTACGTCGCAATTTCAAAATCGTATCGTAATACTAAATAAATTAACGTTATCATGTATACAATAACTAATCGCGTGTCTAAAGGAGTTGACTGACGTTGATCTATTTATATACAGCGCTCAATTGAAAATTTAAAAGAAGTGCGCACCTTCGCCATTTTTATATGAAGCTGGTGTAAGGGAGCAGTAATCAAGTAAACACCCCCCCCCCCCCACGGAGGGCCATGTTTTGAATGTCTCCATAGAACAAAATCAATATGGGAAAAGAGAAAATGCTCTTTGGAAAAAATGGCTCAACTGGGATTGAACTCAAATATGTAGCGTAACGGGGGAGTGGGGTGCTGGGTAAATATGTAGCATAACGGGGGAGTGGGGTGCTGGTGAAATATGTAGCATAACGGGGGAGTGGGGTGCTGGTGAAATATGTAGCGTAACGGGGGAGTGGGGTGCTGGGGAAATATGTAGCATAACGGGGGAGTGGGGTGCTGGTGAAATATGTAGCATAACGGGGAGTGGAGTGCTGGTGAAATATGTAGCATAACGGGGGCGTGGGGTGCTGGTGAAATATGTAGCGTGGCGGAGGAGTGGAGCTGATTGAGAAATGTGTAGCGTAGCGGGGAGTGGAGTGCTGGGGAAATATGTAGCGTAACGGGGGAGTGGGTGCTGGGGAAATAGGTTGCGTAACGGGTGAGTGGGGTGCTGGGAAATATGTAGCATAACGGAGGAGTGGAGGTGATGGAGAAATGTGAAGCGTAACGGAGTAGTGTAGTGCCTGCGAAATATGTAAATGTAACGTAACGGAGGAGTGGGGTGATGGTGAAAAATGCAGAGTTACGGTGACCGTGCATTGTAACATCTAAATGTTTAATAAAGGTGTTCACCCATAAAGTTGTTTCACATCGCCTCGTGTGATAAAAGCCTTACTTATGGAAGTACCAGCAGTCTATAATGTCCTATTGGACAAAGAGAAGTTATTATTTTTGGTAATCATTTACTTTTGTGGCGTGGAGAAGTTTGCTTTGTGTGAGTATAGCATATGGTCTGTGGGGTACAGTGGCGTAGCTAGGGATTTGTGAGCCCGGGGGGCTTGGCCTCTTTGGGGGCCCCTGCATTTTGACATTCCACATTATTTAATGTAAAAAAAAAATTCGGACACTCCTTTGGGAGCCCCCCTCATGTAGGGGCCAGGGGGGACTTTTGAATTTGGAGCCCGTCCCCATCCCCTAGCTACGCCACTGGTGGCGTAGCTAGAGTTTATAAGACCTGGGCTACTTTGCTACCCTTAAATTGGCGAAAAATACAATGCAATCCGTATCCCATCAAAAATAATTCAAATTAAGTTTTGAATCAGAAAGAAAATAAGTGCCCCCCCCACCCAATTTTCACCCCTGTCCACGTGCAAATACTGCTTGAGTTTTCTACTGTGTTCTTTTCTTTGTTGTATTTTCATTTCTATTGTTGGCTGATGAAGGCTTTATGCCGAAACGTCCTTGTTTTTTGTCCTGTTACCTTATTTCAAGCTTCCACATACCTCGTTTCACTATTTCATTCTTTTACATAGCTTGAAAGCAGTCCCTTCATTTATTTATTCA
>CAXITT010001688.1:0-44179 GCA_964033795.1 Lymnaea stagnalis
AATGTTGGGTAGGGGGAGTTGTGGATCGTGAGTGTTTTGTGAGTTGTTGGTCGAGAGGTCAGAGCGTGAAGTTAGTCCGTGGTGTTGCACGTTTGCGTAGGCTGAGTTGTTGTGTTGTTATATAGGGGATGTGTGTTGGCTGCAGAGCAGAGTTAGTAAGAGTGCGGATCAGTGAGAGACAGGGAGAGTGTTGGACAGTCAGAGGTACTTAGAGAGTCCAGCCGAGACAGTAGTTAGAGAGTTAGTATTATCGCTGTTGAACGTCGTCACTGTGAATTGCTATTGGATCCTGTAAATAAAGAACTGTTGTATTTCCATGCTGGAGTTGTGATCTATATTTATAGATATTAAGACAGTGTTGTAAACCCCTAGACAACGTGGTGTCTGCTGACTGTGCAGTCAACGTAACCACTGCGCGATGCGTTGAAGTGTAAGGACGAAGATCCTAACATGTCAAGTATTGAGAATGTCGCAACTGGAGACAACGTAAGAAGGCCGCGACATTTGATGAAGGCCTCAGCTTATTAAATTAGGGTCGTAACATTTGAAGTTACGAAGCTACGAAGAAGGTCGTAACATTTGGGGGCCCGTCTGAAACTGCAACGATCCTGCTGGCTGCCTTACCCTACTGTTGCCAACCCTGCTGGTTGCCGTATCCTGTGTTGCCGTATCCTTGTGTTACCGTATCCTGTGTTGCCGTACCCTGTGTTGCCGTATCCTGGGTTCCCGTATCCTGTGTCGCCGTATCCTGTTGCTGCCGTATCCTGTGGCTGCCGTATCCAGCGTGGTTGCCTTGTCCTGCTGGCTACCATACCCTGTTGGTCGCCCTGTTGTCCTGCTGGCTACCATACCCTGTTGGTTTGCCGTACCCTGTTGCCGTATCCTGTGTTGCCGTATCCTGTGTTGCCATATCCTGTTGCTGCCGTATCCTGTGGCTGCCGTGTCCAGTGTGGTTGCCTTGTCCTGCTGGCTACCATACCCTGTTGGTCGCCTTACCCTGCTTGTTGCCGACACTGCTGTAACACTGACACTAGTGCTGTACCCGTGTGAATGTACCCTACTGCGGTTGTACGCCTACACAAGTCAGCTACGTTGGGACCCAAGATCAAGCACAAGGAGACCTGTGGCTAGGATAGGTAGAAATAACGTTAAGGAAACTGGGGAGTCTTTAGTAGAAGTTGAGGACCGTCAAGGTATTTCATTAGGCAAGGAAAAGGAGATAGAACAGAATAGTACTGACTTAGTTGAAGAGAATAGAATAGACAGGGTAGTTAGTATAAATTGTTTAGATCCGTACGATAGAAAGGACTGGTCAGAAAGGGAAAGAGAGGATAGTGTTTGCATGATAAAACGGGAAAATAACAGGGATTCTTTGAGGTGGAATTATAAGAAGAATAGTTGGGAAAAAATAGATGAGGTCAATAGTAGAGGGGATGAGCTGAGATGGTGCAGAGAGAGCAAGTCGTGGGTAGACCTGGCAGATAATAAAAATAAAACTGAGGAGGACAATAGGAGAAATGATGAGTGGAAATTTTTTCAGTTAGGAATAGTTGAAGAGTATTTTGAAGACACAGGGGCAGATAAGAGGGGGATTGTTCCGTTGGATAAATTAGAAACTTGGAAAAATGATAAGGAAAGAGTTATTTTGTTAGCGGAGGAAAATGAGGTCACTGAGAAAATGTCAGATTTTCTGGAAGAGATCAACTATCCCGAGGAAATGAGGGCAAGCATAACTGAGTGTAGGGGCGAGGAGTTTTTTTTAGTTTCGAGGGAGGAGGTCAGCATAGTTGAAGCACACTATAAAGAGATACAGGGCAAAATAGAGTTTTTTGGTACGGGTGTTGTGTGTGAGCACAGGGATATGACTTCACGTGGTGATTGTGTTAGTGATGTTCCACATTTAGGTAATGTTGGCTGTCTTGATGGACAAGATGATTTTGATGCAGCTTTTGCTTATACTTATAATGTACAAGAGTCGTTTAATGTACAACAGAGAAATGTAAATTTTTTACTGGAAAAAGATTTTGATTTAGTGAAAGAGGCAGTTGTTGGTTGTGTGAGTGACGAAAGTGTGTGTTGTGAGTTTGAATGTGTCGGAACCTGGACAAGTTACGGTGAGCACGACGTGCAGGTCGTGAACTTGTCAAGGGCAGTCCCGAGAGGGGGACACAAAGTAAATAAAGTTGCAGTCCCAAGAGGGGGACACAAAGTAAATAAAGTTGAAGTCATTGGTAATGACTTCAGATGGAGCTATGAGGGTCGTAGTCCATACGCTGAAGTTAGTGGTGTCACTGGTTGCTCGAGGTGTGAGAGCCAGTGTAGTAGTGGGTCTGGTTTAGACTCAGACAGTCTTGTTGACCGTTGTCACTTTGAGTCCGTGGAGGACGTGACCTTTTGTCCCGATGTGGGACCAGGGGATAGAAATGTTTTTCATAATAAATTATGTCATGTGGGTTTAGGTGGGGGATGTTTTGATTTTATTTTTGATGTGAATTATAAAATTGTATTATGTCATGAGAGCCGGGAGCGCTCAAGCTTTAAACGTATTGAGGGTTTTGATTTTGTTGAGAGGTTTTGCCATGAGTTGGGAGGTGAGGATTGTAAATTTAGTTTCACTGGGTTATGTGAACGTTTGATTTGGACGATGTGTTTTGAATTTTTGTGTAACTTTTTGCCTGGTAAAGTATTATTCAAATTGCTTGTAGGGGCTGACTTGTTAAGCCAGGGGAAAGAAGTAATGTTTATAGACAATGTTGTGAGCGAGGGGAGAAATCTGCACGCTTTTTGGAAAGCGACAGACAAGCGGAATATCCCGCCCTCATTGAGTGTACTAACTGGCGGGACAATTAATGGCTGTCCATAGGATTACAGATGTTGACAATTTTTTTTTCTCCCTTATCCTTGGTCAAATTTTTTGGTGTGTCATGTTTTATTTTTAGAGAATTCATGGAATGGTTATTGTTTATTTTGATGTTGATGTAATTTTATTTTAGGTTCTTTTGACGAGTGTGTAGTTAACACTATGAGTACCATTGTAATGTTGTGAGCGAGAGTTGTTGTATTTTGTACTTGATATTGGAATTCTAGGGATAACGCTGTTCATTTTTTGCTATTGCATTTTGGTGATGTCATTTTGGAGTGTGACATCACTACTGTGAGTGATGTCAACGAAAGGGGGGAGGAATGTTGTGAGCGAGAGTTGTTGTGAATGTTGGGTAGGGGGAGTTGTGGATCGTGAGTGTTTTGTGAGTTGTTGGTCGAGAGGTCAGAGCGTGAAGTTAGTCCGTGGTGTTGCACGTTTGCGTAGGCTGAGTTGTTGTGTTGTTATATAGGGGATGTGTGTTGGCTGCAGAGCAGAGTTAGTAAGAGTGCGGATCAGTGAGAGACAGGGAGAGTGTTGGACAGTCAGAGGTACTTAGAGAGTCCAGCCGAGACAGTAGTTAGAGAGTTAGTATTATCGCTGTTGAACGTCGTCACTGTGAATTGCTATTGGATCCTGTAAATAAAGAACTGTTGTATTTCCATGCTGGAGTTGTGATCTATATTTATAGATATTAAGACAGTGTTGTAAACCCCTAGACAACGTGGTGTCTGCTGACTGTGCAGTCAACGTAACCACTGCGCGATGCGTTGAAGTGTAAGGACGAAGATCCTAACATGTCAAGTATTGAGAATGTCGCAACTGGAGACAACGTAAGAAGGCCGCGACATTTGATGAAGGCCTCAGCTTATTAAATTAGGGTCGTAACATTTGAAGTTACGAAGCTACGAAGAAGGTCGTAACATAGATAGATAGTATTCCTGGACCACCTTTGCATGTATAGACTAGTATATAAGATGGACTTTTTACGGGCATATATATATTAGAGTTTGGACTGTGAATCTGAAGTGACAGACATAGTAGTAGTATTCAAAGATAGAACTCGAAACTGACTTTATGATAAGGGTTAGAGAAAGGAAAGAGCTATTACTGGATATTTTTGCACTATATTCAGCAACACATCATTCTTCTATAACTGTTGTTATCTTAAATGCTTTGAACTTAATGTGAAGTTACAGAGAAGAGCGTTTTCTTGTGCATTACGTGCGTGAACTTTGCCTGACCCCAAGATTGGCAACGTGATGGAGTGCTGCTTAAAGCCCGAGCTCATCCCCATTGATACCGCTCAAAGGCTAAAATATGTAAAGAACACACCATTCCTTACTCTCCCAGGTATACAGACTGAGTTTGCTCAAACAGTGCAAAACCTGGGTGTCTACTTAGATAGCACAGTAACTATGGAAAATCACATTAACATGCTTTGCAAGGCGAATTTTCTAGAGCTTTGCAGAATTATTCATATCAGACCTTTCTTAACGTTTGATGCAACAAAGAGACTGATCTCTGCATTCGTGCTATCACGCATGGACTACTGCAACGCTTTCATGGTGGGTCTTCCAGCTACGCTCCTGGATACAATTCAAAACGTCAAGAGTAAGTCAGCTCGCATTGTTCTTCGGAAACGCAAATTTGACCATGCTAAAACACTTCTGAGAGAGTTGCATTGGCTTCCGGTCCACGCTCCCATAGAGTACAAAACTGCCACTCTGTGCTGCCACTAATTGCATGACCTGGCACCGTCCTATCTCAAATCGCTCATAACGACTTATATGTACCAACGAGACAACTCCGCTCATCCGATAGTGGCAAACTCTCAATACCACGTGTTCGCCTTGAGACTTACGGTAGGCGCAATTTCGCATTTGCTGGCCAAACAAGTGGTAACACACTTCCTGACGCTCTCAGAAATAGCCAGACACTGGAGACTTTCAAAACCGAATTGAAAACAGATCTATTTCGCAAACACATGCTGGGGTGATGTTGTCTACCATCTTTTCCAGCTGGCTATTATCTCTGAAATGCATATTGGCCTGTGTTCTTTATGTTTGCAAGAGATGAAAGAATTAGAATGGGTATTGTCGTATGTAGTAATCTTGCTTTTTGTATTTCCATGTGGTTTAATATACATTTTTGTATTTCTCTCTTAATATGGTGGACTTTGTACCGCGCTTCGGGCCTTTGGGGATGAAGCGTGGTTTCATCAAATAAGCTTTGTTATTATTATTATTAATTATAACGTATCTCCCTTGACTATATCTAAACATATTATATAGTACTTACAATTATAATTCAGTAGAGCGACCCTTTCCCAGGGGTCGCCTGAGACAATCGGAAGACGCATATACTCTTCGGTAATGAAGAAGCAACGAAAATAATTTTGTGGTTAGGAGACGAGAGCGGGACTTATAGACTGATGAACTGTACTGACCGTAGATAGTGTAGATTATATTTACTGTGCATGTATGTGTACCTTCCAATATTCTACCAGTAAAATTTCAAAGCTGTACTGTAAGTGAGTAGGCTTAAGTTTTACTCTATTTGATATATTATTTTAAAGCTATTTAATAAATTTTTATTTCCAATTAGACCGAGTTTTTGTATCGTTCTTTGTTTTTTTTTAAATAAATGGAATCGTTGCTAGTTAAGAGCTATAAAGTAAAATAAAAGATTAAGTCTTTGAGATATGCAGCAGTAATGGTGCAAAAAACTCTTCAGTCAACAATCGCTCTTCCTAGTAAAAACTGAATGGTTGTCAAGCAAATGATTTTCAAAGTCACTGACTATGAAATTGGACCTGGTCTTTTACAGGTAAAAAAGTAGATTTTCCAAGAGTTATTCTTGCAAACCAGTCGCACTGACGATCCCTTTATTTTTAAACTAAAAAAAGTTTTCTTTTAGACTTGCTTTGCCATAAGCATCAACCAAACAAAAGAGAAGGACAAACGCTAAATTCTGTTGGTAATTCTTGTCATCTCCAGTATTCAGTAATGGAAAATGTGTATGATACATTATGAAGAAAAGACCTCTCAGCCAGTAAAGATAAACATCTTAGGAGGAAAACAAACAAGACCAAATAAAATGCAAGCCACAGGGTCTACGCCGAAACTTGGGGTTACAAAAAAGGTTTCACACAAGAATTTACTTTATGGTCCGCTCTGGCTTTTTCAAAAATATATGCAAATAAAAATGTCTTAGGTATACACTAAGGAGGAAGATAAAGTATATGATTAGAAGAAGAGTTAAACAAAACATTATTTTATGTCAGCCTTCAAGAAAAATGTATTTTAAAGAATCGTTTTCCATAAATGTGACCGTTCTCATTCTGGTGTCATTTATTTTCAAGAATATTTTTACAATATCTTTTTAATAAAATAAAATAATTACCTTCATAACAACATAAAGGTATTTAAAATGTATGTTCCGACAGTTGGCAGCCATATTTTATTTTAAAAGAAAATCCTAAAAATTATTTCTTTACGACTCTAATAAAAATGAATTTAACGATATTATCATTCAAATAAAATAGCATTCATTCGCTTTCGTCCAGCTGAAGTGTTTTTTTTGGAAGGGGTTAAATACAATATTTCATTAGTTTTAAAACTATTCTACAATTTTTAGTGTGTAAAATATGTTGGATTTGAGAAATTTGGCTTGTTCTTATGTATATTTTTTAAAAAAATATTTAAGTAAAAGAATTACCTTCCATACAATGAGTTCCATGTCGCCCATGACGGCAGGTGTAGCAAAATCCATTGTAGTGACACAGATGTTTGTAGCACGTCAAGATGCAAGTCTCTGAACAGCCAAGGTAGTAATAAGGCGGGGCACAGTCTGTTGAGAAATATGTCATTCTCACTGTAGTAGATTAAAATCACCCCTTTGAATAAAATTGACACTTATTATATGCACTAATTTTACAGTGTTTTTGACTACACTGATTTTACAGTGTTAATATGACCGCATTGATTTTTGTGTGTGTGATATAACAATTTATATTCCAAAATTTTTAATCTAGACTCTATATGCAACCTCCTTGATAACCTTCCCATCTTTGTATTTATTAGAACCCCTTGACATCATGAAAACTCTTACTCCGTAATTATATCATACACTCTTGAGGGAAAAGTATCGACTACTTTAGTGCATCAAGTCGTTCAACACTCGAATATTTTGTATGAGAATCGTTGCATTAATATGCTATTTTTTCACATAGCATCGATGAGAACTATGTACGATTATTTTACAACATATATATTTTTTTTAATGTAATGAAAAAAAAGAGAAAATAAACAAGAAGCATACAGAAATATCCTGACGAAAACCATTGAACACACATACTGTTTAATACTTGTTCAGACATTTGATCATGTCCATTCGCTGCATATTTCAAAATATCGATTATACTCCAATCGATATTTGTAAGCAATTTCATATAATATTTATATGTATATGTTTTTAGTTTTATTACAATGTCGCGATTTCCCCTTAGTTTCCGCTGAGATCACATACATCTTATAAATGACCTCATCCCTATAACAAGCCCTAGTCGACTACTATTTCAATAAAACTCGTCCGAAGTGAACTCACCCCCGTACACTTCAATTTCACACACATTCAGGGAACCCTCGACGACTTCAAATGTTATGCTGGAAACGGCAGACATTTTTGTTTTGGACAAATACACCACGTGCCTGGTGCCGGGCAAAGACTTGTATTGAAACATGTCGTTGTTGTTTTCAAATGAACCTTGTAAGGTGAAGGTGTTATTTTCCCTGTTGGTTTCATCTGTAGGTAAAAATTAATTATAAATATACAATATTAACTATATTATTGAAATTGATTTTAATGAACAAGTGCTTTTGGAAAACACATTTGTTGGAAGTTATTTGATGGCCCTGGGTTTGAGTACAAAAACCTACTCAAGGAAGTTAATAATTTGAAACATTGGGTTAAAATAGTAGCATAACATGTAAGTTGGGCGCTTTACAATATAAATATAATATACACACACAAAAAATGCGGGCATTGTGTTTTATAATTGATTTACTGCTAAAGTGGAAAAAGAGCATTTAAACCCCGAATAACTAATACTGAAAGATATACTAAGCTGTTGGTTTAAATATAAATATTGATACAGCTCACTTTGTGCTCTGTCTTTGTTCGATACATTTAAAACAAATTAACCAAATCCAAGTTACAAAGTTATTAATTATGATAATCTGATCCCATGATGGCGCTCCATCTTGTCCAAATCGTTAATTCAAGATCCACTTAGGGCTACTTTTTCACGCGATAGCTACACATTTTATATACACTTTTCTTTTTTTTGGTCTAAAGGCTATGGGCATGTTTATGATAATTTATCTTGTCGTCTTCATCCTCCCGTCTTCAAACTTCCGTCTTCGTCCTACCGTCGTCGTCCTTCCGTCTTCGTCCTACCGTCTTCGTCCTTCCGTCTTCGTCCTTCCGTCTTCGTCCTTCCGTCTTAAACCTTCCGTCTTCATGCGATGATGGTGTAGTATATTATTATTATTTTTTATTTTTTTTTTTTGCATCAAATGTCACATTTATAAAGTAACAGCCTTCTGTTTATTTTTCACAGAAGGAACTTTATGGTGCCTCATTGTTGCATTTCTATTGCATTTTGTAAATTTTTCTTCAGTTGACGTCACGATTTGCGATGTTTAGGCCTGATTGATTCCCTTATTTTATCCCAAGTTTGCCACTTGTTTCGAACATAAACATTTTCCTCCGTATGGTCATCCTTACTTTAACTAACTTCATTTCTGTCTCACGCACGTTCTAGTAAAACAGATTTGGCTCATTGGCTCTGCTGATTTCCCCAACTACAGATCAATGTTCATTCTCTTTGTCTTCTTCCAGACCACCTCTCCCACGATCACAGTTACAGTAAGACAGCATTTGTTTGTCCTACCAAAAAAAAAATGCTTTTCAGGCTACATTTCTGTTTACTTCCGATGATCCAATGAATACTTGGGGAAAGTTATTGAAATTGATGGATCTGCCTAATCTTGACATCATTTTTACTTTACCGGATTTCGGTGAATCTTTGGAATGTATATGTCTATGCGAAAAAAAACACCTTTTTGAAAACTTTGTTGATTTAACAAAGCATCAAAACATTTTTAGGACCACTTTCATTAAAGATTAAATTCACCAAATTTCATTTTGTTAATGGTTGCACTTGATCCTGTGACGCACTGAAATGTGGCAGACCGGAGCGTCGTCTTCTTAATTGTCCATCTGTTGCGCAAAAAATTGGTCTCCCCGATAGAGTCCCGGACATCATGACGCCGTGAAATGTCAGGGCTGTTCTTATATACTAGGCAATATGACCGGATGTTAAGGGAGTAGTATTGAAAAGGCATTTTGCGAAACGTTTACCCTACTTATGGCCGGGTAAACACCTTTGAAGGTGGCGCCCCTGCTAGTTAATTTTTTCGACATAGGGCAGGAATTAAGGTCTTTCCTCAATAATTTTATCATATAAAAAAACTCAACAATTGAAAAGAAGTCGAGAACAACTGATTTAACACTTAACGGAGACCTACCAGTATGAACAATTATTCTGGTCACTGTTTGTTGATCTGTGTATCGAAACATCAGCTTATTTCCAACGTCACTGGGAAAGCGCACGCAGTCTGTTCCGGTTGTGATTTCATCTTTCAATAAATTTGTATCAAACGTCTTCTCCTCTTTAAACATTTGGATGTAACTTTCTATGGCGACATTGCGACCTGTGGAGCATCAACCAAATGGTTTATCCTTCTCAAAGTTGTTCTTCTAAAAGACATTGTTTAATATAATTAAAGATAATAACATATCAAGGCTGTATTAATATAAAAAAGAAAACAACAACTTCCACATAAATTTGTTTCTGAAATTTAACCATTTAAAAGAAACTAAAAAAAACGACCTCTTGTGGTGTGATTAATGTAAAGACTTGTTTAGAAATAGTACCATTAAGGTGTCTGTATTCTCAGATGCTATTAGAAGAAGTGCAACATGATTTGTATAATAAATACATAGGCTAAATCCCTAACGTATATTTGATATCTTTTTAGAATTGTGATGAAAAAAACAACAAAAAACACCCCCATATGGCGTCTTAAGAAAGTTATTTTTGCTAACCATACTAAGCCCAATTCATAATAGTGATATTTTCCACCATTTATAATAATCGTAATAACATCGACGCAATGTGTAATATGAAATGTCCGTTTGAATCTGTCATAGTGACACTCATTTATCCTAGTCGCGTTGAGTCAAATTTGTATCAGTCTTACTTCAACATCTAAACAATTCACTCCCCCATTTATGCTTCTCATAATATCACCAAATTTATACTAATCATACGGTCCAAAATTGTATTAGTCCTACTGACCACATAACTGCACCATTAACGCGTCAACAGTCATAACACCCCAGCAGCTTTAATCCATTCTCTGTTCGCTTACAGTCCGTGGCGTCACTCACATTGTCTTCCCAGTAGTGAAAGGGAAGATGTTGCAGAGTTATTATTGGGAATGGGTCCCATTGGGACAAAAAGTGAAGCATACCCTAGCCTTTTTTTTAAAAGTTTATTCGCAAATGGGCACAAAAATGATATGGTTGGGGATGTCTGAACAAATTCAAAAGAAAAAAAAAGGTGATAAAGATTTAACAAGACGGCAGCAAGTAACACAGTTGTGCTGTCAATTTTTTTTTAGATTTTGTCGTTTTGTTAGTTTACTGTGTTGAATTTGGGTGACGTCAGAACGACGTGTGTGGTTTCAATAAATAAGAATCTCACACGTGTTTTCCAGCATTAAGTTTTCTTCGTTCCTGCGACGAAAATCATTTAACTGAACACCAGTGATCTGTCCGATTAATTGTTTTCTTAAAGTACATATATGTGCATGAACGTAGCCAGATGCAGTACCAGTTTGACATTCTTTGAGAAAAAAAAAATCAGATTTGCGAGTGAGCATGGTGTGTGGTAGAGCATTGTTGCTTGCCTTGTTGGACGAGGGTGTTGTTTTGTCAAGGAGTTTGCCATATGTCCACCATAATCCCCTGCGTTCGTTGAGTAAATATCCATTACGATTAAAATTCTAACCAAAAGTTTTCATAAATGTGTTAATAATAATAATAATAATAAAGTTCATTTCTTCTTCTTCTTCTTCTTCTTATATTTGAGGTGCCCACGATCAATTTGTTGATCATTCTGGCTCCTGGTTTAAATTCAGAGTTTGCCTTCTCTTAGATGGGTTGCCGTCCAAGGCTAGCGAGTCCCATCTACCCGGGGTGCTTGGGATGATTTGCTTTGGTGGGGATTGAACTCCAGACCACCAGCTCCACGGTTTGAGACGGTTTAGACCGCTCGGCCACAAAAACACGCTTCATCCCCAAAGGCTCGAAGCGCGGTACAAAGTCAACAAAAAACATATCTATAATTTACCACATTTAAAACAAACGCAACACTACAAAAACTAATTACAAGCATACAATCTCAAAGTCTTTCTAGCCATTTCAACCCGGAGCAACACAGCAACACATGGAAAATAAGGTAGATAATAATAATAGTCTTATTTTTTTTCCTAGCGCCAATATTTCTCTCGGAATTGCTCTGCAACATTCTTCACACGCTGTCTCCTTTCAAGACAACAAAAGTATAAAGGAAATTGATGGTATGCTTTGAGTACGATGTAATCCGTTTCCAACGAAAAGCCTATCTAAATCTCTTTTTGATATGTGAAACACGTGATGATTCTAACTATGTGATGTTGAAGAATGCACCTACGCAATCATGATGCGAGAGTTTAAGTACTGGTAATTTTGGTGTATAATATCTTATACATGCTGAATCGTAGCAATACTAGTCATACTGACCTCCATTTATATACAGAGAGCAGACCGATCCGTTCCCTTGCCAAGTTATTTCGATGTACTTTGTTACAATTTCATTGCTGCAGAAAATGTCTAAATGATTTCTCTCTTCGGCCACCACCCGTATATCTTCACATTCTTCAGAGTCTTGGAATGACATCGAGAAATTGAACACTTTGGAGACAGATTTACCAAAAATTAGATACCATACAAAATTCTTGAAGCAAGTTTTAAAAAAAGGTATTTCCAGATGTCTTAATATTTGTGTTTCTTTTTAACTTGATGTATTACTAAATAAACCACAAAAATAAAATGATATATATTTATGCACTTGTAACAAACATTTTTTAAAATTAAAACAAAAGAATTCATTAAATATGTACATTGATTGTTGGTCAAATTGATAGAACTTATGTTTAACAAAACCATTCAAGTTAAAATCATACTACCTATGTCACCTACCATAACAATAAAATACTACATATTCTGCCGCACACCGTTACAATAAAATATTACATATTATGTCCCATACCGTAACCACTGAAGACGGCCCGGACCCAAGTATAGACAAACGGTTCTGTCAGGTTGGCACTGATGACGTTCTCTGGAGGAACGTAACACGAGCTGTCGTTGTTATCGGTCAGAAGTGGGTCACTGGCTTCACTGCCCATGGCAAGGTCATCTTATGAAACAAAGGTCATGTAAGTATTATGTAGTTTTATGTGTTAGCTTATGTTTCAGCTAGTGATCATTTAAAAAAAAATAATTAGTGTAAGTACTTATTTAAAAAAAACACAACAAAACATCATATCTAAAAGTAAACCATATTTATTATTATTATTATTATTACTATTATTATGCAACAGTAAATATAAGTTTAAAACTCAAAATCATTTTTTTAAAGTCAAGCTATATCGAGATTATTAAAATTTCAATTATTTACATCATGTAATTGTCTTATTATCAATATTGAATATGTTGTCATATTTGTTGGTTTTCATTAAATTTTTGAAATGTTTTTCGAACTTGAACACACTTACAGTACTGCTTCGGTATAAAGGATAACACATTACTATACTAACATACAAGTTATCAAAAACTCAAAATTACTATACTGACATACAAGAAAGTTTTAACTAATTACTGAACCTTCTTGTCAGTGTCTAAAACTACTTTTCTGAAATTACTTATGTGTATAAAAAAAGTACAGTACTGAGAAAAAATATATCAAACACTAACTGTACTGATGTGTTTAAAAAGTGACATCTTACTGTATTGACATGCCAGAGCGAACCAACCGTCTTCACATATGGAACCATTGGTACAAAGTCCTTCTTTTTGACATAGATTGTTCTTGCAATGACATAAATACTGACAAGATTTACCGAAGAACCCGAGCGGACATTCGCGGCCTGGAAAGAAAACAGATGTTGGAACTTTAAAAAATATGTTGACAGAATCATATAAAATTATGTTCTGTTGTTTATTAAGTTTATTATATAAATACATCTATAGGAGTTGTATTTTAAGTTCAAGCTAGTTTTTAAAGCATTTCACATAATACTTACATAATTTAACTAATTTGTTGTATAATTTAATTTTCTTAAGTTTATATTTATGTTCAATCATCAGGACTTTTTTAAAATAACTTATTCTGATAAAGGTGACAAGTCTTTAAAAAAAAATAATAATTTCAAAAATCAAAATCTTTGAGCTCTGTATCTTGATCTGAAGGACAAATTCCAACATTACAGCAATCGTAAAACACATATGAAAAGCGAAACAAAAACAGAAGAAAAAAACACAACTATATTCGCTTGCTGGTGGGACAAGAGACTTTGGTGGGACTGTTAGAAGCTGATTCAATGATAATAGAGCACCAAAGGCAAATGTATCATATAAAAATGTTATTCATATTAATTTTATTTGTTGTACTTGGGAAGGTATTGACCGAAGAGTTTAAATTTGTACTTTGTCTAATAAATAAAATTGTAATACAACCTTAAGATATACAGTGATTTGTTAACAAACCTTGTGTGTCATTAAATATAATTTTAACTGTAATTTTTAAATTACATTTGTAAATATTAATATTTAGTGTTTTAGAAATAATTTTAAAAAAATTAAAACAATCTACACTATTCTTATTCCATTATGTATAGTGGGTGTATTAGTAACATATTCAAAACTTCATGACATACTTTGGGAGGACTTCTTTGTTGTCTTTCTTCTTTTCATGGTTACTATTGAAGTCTCTGTAATTGTTGTGGGTTTTGAATTCGTTCCCACTGACGACATTGTAGTTGAAGCTGCCGTGTAAGTTTCACCTTGAAACATTGAGAGAAAGCACAATAACCCAATTATTTATTTTTAAAAAAATCACATTCAGTTTAAAAAGCTCAAATGTTTTCACTTGTGTTTTAATTAAGAAAGTTTAAAATAGTAAAACCATGGGTGTCATTACAGCTAATGATAGTGCGAGACGTCCTCAAACCCAATTATTGAAACTGGTCAAACCAGAAACCAGCATCTGCTTGTGGATTCAACTTTTTAATCAATTTGTATAATATATTTTGTATTCGTCCAAACCCTTAGCGACATAAAGGTTAATGAGTTAGGCGATAACAAAGCGCTTCAGCCATTAATAATTCTTTTCAGGTAAAAATTTTCGTTTTTGCAAATATATATGCCTCTCCTATTACATTAGTAAATACCAGCCAATATATATATATTGATTTATTCGGGTTTACATTTAAAGAAAAAAATCCCACAGCGTGTTATAAGAGAACATGTTTTCAAAAACACTTCGCTAAAATAACTATTAATTTTTTTTTCTATGAAAGACTAGATTTATAATAATGCTTGTGAATATTTAATTTGAGGCTGAACGTCGATGCGTTAAATTTTCATGAAACAGGAATGCTGTAAAAGTTACTCTTACACTGCAGGTTAATTGATAGACATTCTGACCGAATTTTGAAATAAAATATTTTGTTAGTGACCGATGTACGGGTTGTTTTCTTTTGGTATAGTACAAACATTTATTATATTTTTAGATCAACAATTTAGTCAATCCACTTTTTTTTTTTATTTTTTTTTTTACAGTAGCTCGCTTAAAAAATATCTTATTTTTCTCATGGCTAAGTTTGTTTTTTTTCTCAAGACTTTTATTCTGAGCTCAGGTTTGACAAGTAACACTGACATTTCATTATGGGAAGTCAGTAATTAAATTCAGACTTAAATTTTGTCCTGATCTTTAAGAAACTTGACATATATGTAACAAATATATATCACTTAATTTAAAAGGTGTAATGCTTTACAAACGAAACGTGGTCCGTGTTTAAAAAAGTATGCCTTTGAGTTGCAGCTAACCTCATTAAATACTACCAACCAATATTTGGATTTAATGCCGATTGGGGATAAATCCCGAACTTGAAATGCTCACTTCACAAAAACAACCATTATATAAATCTGGGAATCTACATTGTAAAACAGAACCCCAGCATCAGTAAGCCCTAGGTATAGTGAAGCATTTTTTTTTAAACCACGAAAATTTATGATACATTAAATATTGAGCTCGATCACCCCAACATTTGCAACGCAACAAGTGCAGAAATTTTTTTCGTCTATTAAAAGAATAGGTTTGCCTTAAACAGAAAAGTTTCCCAAGGGTTTTCATTAGGATTAAAACGTGTACAATTTAAAATGTTATCATAGTACATTTAGGACAAGTCAAGAATGTCAGAGATGGGATGGTATTGTGAGGTATGGCCCGTACTTATGGTCAAGTAGGAAGTGGTACAGATGGTGTTGTGAATAGCACTGGGCCGTTCCTCTCTCCGATTGCTCACCAGTCCAGGCGTTGAGATGTACAACGAAGAAAACACATACAACTAATGAATGACAGGGCGACTCCTCAGCAACAGTTTTAGATAAAAGATGTGTTGATGAAAGTAATCTAACACATTTAGTTTAAGTTTATTTCAAATAGTTAACCCGTCCATAGCCCCATCAATTCTAATTAATTAGGTACTTCCGTCGTTAACACCAACATTATCCGGGCAAAGACTGGAAAGCACGAGCCATAATATTTTGGAAAGAAACATCCCCCTTATCTAAAAGATGCGAGAATCTATTAACCTTACCCTATGCGCCTAACAATTCGCTCCACAAAATCACGGCAATTTCCGTCCACCCTAAAAATTATCTGAAGAAAAATTGGAACTCTGTTGTTAACCCCCGCCGCAGTCATTTGTGACAAATAATACTTTGTAAAATGATCAATCCACACTTAATAATTTCTTCAATAAAAATTTCGATTGATGATAGCGCTTATAAAGTAAATATTGAATTTTTAGGTCTCAGTCCATTTTTTATTAGTATTCAATCTTGATTTCAAGTACAAGTCTAACTTTAATAGATGTCTTATTAAAGGAAGATTTTTTTTTTTCAATTCCAAGGCCATGTGGGTTTATCAAATTAAAATCTAATAATGATCCTCATTCAAAAGTGACAGTATCGGTCATCCGTGAAATAGGGAAACTATACAAATCTTACAGAAATATATTAACTGTTCAAAAATGTTCAATTAAAATCGGAAGGACTTTGAAAAGCTGTAACCTTTAAAACTTTTACTATGGGGCTCCCTGCAGCAAAAGAACTAAACGTTTCATATTTAAACAGCAGTGCGAATTTTAGTGTGAATAATGAACCAATTTTTAATAAAATTGTTCCCATAATAACCGGAAAAAAGGAGTAAAATACAATTTGTCTTATTAAAAATAATATAGTGCACACACTCCCTGCACTAAAAGATCTAGGCATCATTTTTTTTTAAAAAGCTAACGTTAATTTACTGGTCACGGTAAAACGCTAGGTATTCAATAAGCAGCCTTTCTGTACGCTTGTATGATATGTGATAGTTTTAATTTCCTGTTGTTTTTTTTAAAGCACGTAGAATATACCGTTAAATGATATGCGCGCACGAACAAAAGCTCTCAATGAAAATTTAAAAGTGCATCGTTCTGAAAAAAGTTTTCTAAAATAATGGGTAAAATAAAATTAATTTATTTTGATGATTTTTTTTTTAAAATTACAGCTTTTGGGATGATGGCGAAAATAATTAAACTTTAAACGGAACATCCACAGGAGGAAGAACTATATCTAATTTAACTGCGATTAGCTGTTTGGAATTCTTGTGATGGATCGATCAATTTGCACCAAACAATCATAAGTAACGCTGAGGTTTATATGGGAGATTTTGACTAAAGAAAATTGAGTATATCTTTCAATGAGAGAATACGAAGATATTTCTTTTCATGTACTTACTATTCATGTCACATTGCCCATCAAAGTGGCAGACATTTTTGTTTAACTTGGCAGGACACCAATGATCACAATAGACCGAGTAGTTTGGTGGGATACACGCTGATGAAGAAAAAAAAAAATTATTAACAACTATAAATCCATTAATACAGTTTACTTTTTCATTTCACTCAGTAAAAATGTATGCAATGTGCGCTTACTGTCTCTTACAAAAGGACTGGGTGACTGGGTGGCCGAATGGTGTAAACTGAGCAAACCTCAATTTCAGCAAAAGGCCAGTCAAGCAAAAACATCACCCCTGGTGGATGAGACTCATTAACCTTGGTCGGCAACTCATCTAAGAGAAGGAAACTCTGAATTCAAACCCGGAGTTGGAGTCCCATAAGGCGCATACAATGTCAATTCCTGCAACCGTACCCATCCCTGGTCGTCTTGACGTAGAGTCTTGCCACTGGATATGGTGTGCTCGGACGAGAGAGTGAGGTTGACGCTGCGCAACTCTTCCTCACTTTAAACAAAAGTCACCCGCGCAAGTCATCAGTCACCAGACGACTCGATGGTCATCGTCGATCCTCGACGGACGAACAACATACATACATACATACTGTCACTGAATAATAAATGTTTGCAGTTTTTTTTATTTATAGTGATTTATTTAACTAAATATTTTAAAACGTTAACATTCGAAGGTTATTTCATTTAAGCCCTCTCGGCGCACAAATGTTATCTGACGTAAATTTGGCCCAGGCTTAATATTGAGACATACTTGGAACATAGATACACCAAACTAAATCCTGAGATATACTTGGGCACGTTTATGCTCTATGTTTATCCTGAGTTATACTTGGCACATAGATGCCCCAACCGTTATACTGAGATATACTTTGCATATAATATAATTGTAACATAGATGCCATAAGTTTAATCCTCATATCGTAAATCAGTCCTTAGCTACTGGTATTGTTCCACCATCTTTTAAAGAGGCGATCGTCACTCCACTATTAAAGAAATCAAATCTTGACCCAAATGTGATGGAAAATTATCGCCCCATCTCAAATCTACCATTTATATCCAAAATATTAGAAAAAGTCGTTCTCCGCAAACTCCTGGATCACCTTATTCAATATGACTTGTTTGAACCATTCCAGTCAGCATACAGGGCGCATCACTCTACTGAGACAGCCCTGTTGCGCGTCGTAAACGACCTTCTGTCGTCTTGTGATGAGGGCCAGGTATCGATTTTGTCTTTACTCGATCTATCGGCAGCTTTCGATACGCTTGATCACGGCATACTGCTCCTGCGTCTGATACCGTCTTGAGTTCGTACCGATCATATCTGACTAATCGGGTCCAGTCAGTTATTTCAAACGGCCTGACTTCGAAGAAATCTAATATCGAATTCGGAGTACCCCAGGGCTTGGACCTTGGCCCAGTGCTTTTCACGATGTACATTCAGCCCCTGGGTGCAGAGATCAATCAGCTTGACATGCAATACCATATGTTCGCAGACGACACCCAACTTCATCAATCCGGGCTCCCCTCTAATTTCCCTCAGCTGCTCAGTATGACACAGAAGACAGTGGAATCAGTTAAGCTCTGGATGACCATAAACAAGCTCAAATTGAACGATGATAAGATTGAGCTGCTCCCCATCGCGACCGCTCAGAAGCAAAAGTCTGCAAATAACACGACATCAATTACTCTCTCAGGTGTGCGTATTGAGTTAGCTCAAACAGTGCGGTACCTGGGTGTCTACCTAGACAGAAGACTAAACTTGGAAAGTCACATTAACATGCTATGCAAGGCAATTTTTCCAGAGCTGCGCAGGATAAGTCACATCGGGCCCTTCCTAACAATTGATGCAACAAAGAGGTTGATGTCTGCATTTGTGCTATCACGCATAGACTATTGCAATGCTCTCATGGTGGGTCTTCCAGCTACGCTCCTGGATAAAATTAAGATAGCGCAGAATATAGCGGCTCGAAGTGTTCTCCGCAAAAGCAAGTTCGACCATGCAAAAACACTTCTGAGAGAGTTGCATTGGCTGCCGGTGCGTGCTCGCATAGAGTACAAAATCGCAACTTTGTGCTACTGCTGCTTGCATGACCTGGCGCCGTCCTATCTGAAAGAGCTGCTGACGCCTTATGTACCCACTAGACAACTCCGCTCATCCGACAGTGGCAAACTCTTGACACAACGTGTTTGCTTTGAGACTTGCGGAAAGCGCACTTTCACATTTGCTGGTCCAACAATTTGGAACGCCCTTCCAGTCGATCTCAGAAACAACCAGACACTGGAGTCCTTTAAAACCGATTTAAAGACATACTTATTTCGCAAACACCTTCTGGGATGATTGTCTACCATATTTTCCATTTAATGCATATTAGCTGTGTTGCTCAGGGTTGAAACGGGTAGAAAGACTTTGACTTGGTTTTTATATGCTTGTAATTAGTTTTTGTAGTGTTGCGTTTGTTTTAAATGTGGTAAATTATATATATATATTTTTTATTTTTTTTTTACTCTTGTACCGCTCTTCGAGCCTTTGGGGATGAAGCGTGTTTTTGAAATACACTTTATTATTATTATTATTATATATTTTAGCCCATAGATGGCCCAACCTTTATTCTGAGATATACTCGGCAAATACATGCTCCAAACTTAATCCTGAGATAGAAGTGGCACAAATATCACCCAACATTATTCCTAAGAGTACTAAAGGTGCAGACGAAATCTAAGAGGAATAAATGTTGAAAATATGCTAAGATTTTTTTTCTACAAATTACCAGCAGGTCTATAATAAGGGCTAAACACAAATTTCATCCCCTAAGTCCTTTTAAACATATGGATTAAATTTTAATTTAAAAAAAAAATTAATTACTTAACTAATGTGTTGCACTAAAAATTTAAGGTAGACTAATACTCACCGCCGTAAACCTCAACTTCTGACAAATCAAATGTATGGTCAAGAGAACTTGAACCAGGAGAAAAAGACACTTTCACGTATTTAACCTTGTCCAGAGTCCCCGATGCAATACGCATTTCTTTCATTCCCTTTGGAATCGTGTAATCATCTGTTGTGTTTCGTTTCAAAGGTACATACATTACAGCCTGGAGCGTCAGCGTTATGTTTAGGTCAACCTTTAGGGCTGTGAAAACACAGGGGAAATCATTTTAAGTGGAACGATTATTTTTCTCCCACTTTGAATGAAATGATACGAATGGACTTAAAAAAAAAAGAAAAAAAAAAAAAAAAAGAAAATCCCTTTTTTGCTAAGCAACGAATTATTTGGGGTGATTTAGTCAATATTTAATCACTATCACTTAAAAATCCATTTTCTCCCAATTTGAATGAAATGATACGAATGGAATTAAAAAAAAAAGAAAAAAAAAAAAAAAAGAAAATCCCTTTTTTGCTAAGCAACGAATTATTTGGGGTGATTTAGTCAATATTTAATCACTATCACTTAAAAATCCAATAAGCGTTAATCCCATCTGTGTTACCAGGGTTGTTGTCGGTCATGGTGCCATCCAACCCCCACCAAATTGTTCTTTTTCTTCAAAATTTCCAGTGCACATTCTTTTAAGTTTTTTAGCTTGGGGAAACACTACTCGTGTGTTATTTAACCTCTTTTGAGTGCACCCTGCTCTTGTGGTGTCATATTATAGTGTATTTTGGTCACGTGGCAACATTCCATGCAAGCAAGATGCTCCGATAGAATGCTGCTCCGTTAGCAAGCAGCTCCGGTGGCAAGCAGCACCGGTGACATTCTCTCGTATTTATTCTAGATCTGTTATAAAACCGACTAGCACAAACCATGTGAAATTTCCTATTATCATTGCGTTGTCAACCAAATGGCACGCCTTACTGTGTTTGATAATTTAGATAATGAAACAAAAGAACTAATAATGTTAGTGGCTTACGGTATTTGAAATAAATAATGACTTCAAGCACAATCATTTCCATGCTAAATTCTAAACTCCACGACTGTGGCGTGTGTTGATTGAAAGAGGAAGAACTGGGAGAGACGATACCACGCTCGCCATCAACGATGTAAGGGGCTGGGAAGACTACTGAATCGGATATCAAGAATGACTTCTCTTTCAGGCCAATGTTTCGACCTGTATAACATGTGCGACGTAATTAAGATTTAAAAAAAAGAAAAATCGATTTGACCATGTTAACGAACCTATTGTATATACAATCACGTCATCGTATTGGCCGGCATAGCATGTGTTACGTATATAGGATTATGTTTTAACAATTTTTCCAAGTAAAACGATTGTGACTTATATTCGATAATGTCCTCAAATTATGTATAGTGTATGTGCTCATTTGGGGCACATTGATAAACACTGTAAGAGTGCATTTGTTTATTCGCTGTACAAAGAAGACTGATTTGGTATTAGTTTGCACGAGAAAAAAACAACATATTATTCGCTTCACTAATTTTATTTCTGTTGTTTGTAAGTCAGCAGACGCTCGATTTAACAAGGATGCGTGTTATGTGGAAGGAGCTGGGGCTGATATAATCGTGACACTTTTTTTGGAGGTTTGTGTCTTTTCCTCAAAAACCACATACAATTTAGTTTATTAGAGGTGCTAACGCCACACTTAGTGTTGTTTTTTTTTAAATGAAACATTGCGAAAAGATTACTCCTTAAGCTCACCAGTGTACCCATTATAGTGCTGAAGAATACATGCATTCGAAACGCCCTTTTAACATCTCTGCCTTTTCATATCGGGGTTTTACATGTCTTTTTCTACGATTTCAATCACGCAGCTTCGACAGTAGCACTTCGTCAATCATTCAATCCCTGAGAGTGTAAACCGATCTGGCAATATGGTGTTTGAGATGATGAAAGATGCTTTCATTTATTTTAATATACTTTATTAGTGTAGTCATTCTTCAACGTCTTTAGCAAGGCGTTAAGGGAACCATTGCATTTGTTCAATTAAGTTTTTCGACGCGTTAAGTCTCACATTGTGTTGTCGGATTTTACAGTGCTTTAGATCATACATTGTGTGTTCAAATTAACTGTAAGACGTGTATGCTCATAAAATGTACACATATATTTTAAAAAGAGTTTGGTCTATTTGGTAGAAAGGAATTCTCGTATTTGATATCTTTTTTTCTTCTTAAAAAGGATTATGGATCATCTTATAGTCTTTAGTAGTTTTGTCTTCACTTGTTTATGTCCGATTCCGTCATCTTATAGTCTTTAGTAGTTTTGTCTTCACTTGTTTATGTCGATTCCGTCATCTTATAGTCTTTAGTAGTTTTGTCTTCACTTGTTTATGTTGATTCCGTCATCTTATAGTCTTTAGTAGTTTTGTCTTCACTTGTTTATGTCGATTCCGTCATCTTATAGTCTTTAGTAGTTTTGTCTTCACTTGTTTATGTCGATTCCGTCATCTTATAGTCTTTAGTAGTTTTGTCTTCACTTGTTTATGTCGATTCCGTCATCTGTTGAAATAACGTTGGTGAATGGTTTCCAAATTGGCGGATGTAGTTCCAATTTTTAGAGACAGTTTTAAAAACAGCATTTTTTATAAGTATTATTTCTACATCTTTGAAACAATGTTGTTCCCGATTTAAATTTAGGAAAAAAAAAAAAAAAGTTTAACTGACCTGCATAAATGTGAATTGAGCACACCAGCGCCATCGGCCTGGTCCCTGTTACCGATACTTGCACAACTGTTTGTAAATCTGTGCAACACGCCATGTCTATAGTGTAATCATCAATGAGAAATGTTTCCGCCTCACGGCAAACAAATGAATGCGTGGAAGTTACAGCAAGTACTCTGAACATAAGCGGGTCAACTATAGATTTTTATAAAAAATTTTATTAAAGATATGGAAGAGTAATTAAATAGAAGTAAAATTTAAAAAAAAAAATGAAATATTCTAATGATATGCTAAGGACTCCGGGCATCTCTTCATTCTGATGTAAAAGCCAGAGCTAAGATTTGCAGGAGCACTTTTGCGATTAGTGACATAAACGTAGAAAAGTAGTTCATCAGACACCTGGGGTTAAGATGACTAAAGCCATTCTACGATTAATGGCATACTCGGGTAAACAATAATTCATAAGCCAACCAGGAGTTCGGATCTCTTAGCTTGAATGTTGTTCTGTCATAAAAATGTATCTATTATTTTCAATATATTTTATGCCCCTTTCTTAATCATATACCGTGGGGAAGTACAGATGAAGTGCTACATGTGCTGAAGTTCCGCCCAAAGATAAAGAGATGTAGATCAGTCTCATTGAAAGACTTAATGATGTAGGGATAATGTGCTACTTCAGCCGAAGTTCCGCTCTTAGACAAAGAGCTATAGATCAGTCGCATTGATAGACTTAGTGATGTAGGGATGTCGTACTACATGAGCCAAAGTTCCGCCCTTAGACAAAGAGCTATAGATCAGTCTCATTGATAGACTTAGTGATGTAGGGATGTCGTACTACATGAGCCGAAGTTCCGCTCTTAGACAAAGAGATGTAGATCAGTCTCATTGATAGACTTAGTGATGTAGGGATGTCGTACTACATGAGCCGAAGTTCCGCCCTTAGACAAAGAGCTATAGATCAGTCTCATTGATAGACTTAGTGATGTAGGGATGTCGTACTACATGAGCCGAAGTTCCGCCCTTAGATAAAGAGCTATAGATCAGTCTCATTGATAGACTTAGTGATGTAGGGATGTCGTACTACATGAGTCTCATTGATAGACTTAGTGATGTAGGGATGTCGTACTACATGAGCCGAAGTTCCGCCCTTAGATAAAGAGCTATAGATCAGTCTCATTGATAGACTTAGTGATGTAGGGATGTCGTACTACATGAGCCGAAGTTCCCCCCTTAGACAAAGAGCTATAGATCAATCTCATTGATAGACTTAGTGATGTAGGGATGTCGTACTACATGAGCCGAAGTTCCGCCCTTAGATAAAGAGCTATAGATCAGTCTCATTGATAGACTTAGTGATGTAGGGATGTCGTACTACATGAGCCGAAGTTCCGCCCTTAGACAAAGAGCTATAGATCAGTCTCATTGATAGACTTAGTGATGTAGGGATGTCGTACTACATGAGCCGAAGTTCCGCCCTTAGACAAAGAGCTATAGATCAGTCTCATTGATAGACTTAGTGATGTAGGGATGTCGTACTACATGAGCCGAAGTTCCGCCCTTAGACAAAGAGCTATAGATCAGTCGCATTGATAGACTTAGTGATGTAGGGATGTCGTACTACATGAGCCGAAGTTCCGCTCTTAGACAAAGAGCTATAGATCAGTCTCATTGATAGACTTAGTGATGTAGGGATGACGTGCTACATGAGCAGAAGTTCCGCTCTTAGACAAAGAGATGTAGATCAGTCTCATTGATAGACTTAATGATGAAGGGATGACGTGCTACATGAGCAGAAGTTCCGCCCTTAGACAAAGAGATGTAGATCAGTCTCATTGATAGACTTAATGATGAAGGGATGACGTGCTACATGAGCCGAAGTTCCGCTCTTAGACAGAGAGATGTCGATCTGTCTCTTTGATAGACTTAGTGATGTAGGGATGAAGTGATACATGAGCTGTAGGATTTAGGATGATTCCCTTCAATGTGTTTTTTTCCATTCAATTTGGATCAATCCTTTTAATATAGATACATATTTTAAAAAAAAATAAACTATTGAAACTGACCTTACCATATTCTTAAAAGTGAAAAAAGACATAAACTCACTGTCCGATAGAAATTCAATAAAAAATAAATATTTCAAAAATGAACAGTTAGCCTATTACATGAGCAATAGTATTGGTAAAGCATAAATGAAATCCTACAAGTAAAAATATAAATACAACTTAAACATTTTGCATGTAAATATTTATTTTAGCTTTATATTTTTATATAATTTTTTTAATGTATTGAATGTATTTGGATATTCTAGAATAAAATTTACCATTTTTTTTAAATGGTCTGACAATATTTTATATAACGCATTACCAAACTTAAAGATTCTTAAATGTGTATCACCTCTTCCATTGGAAACTATTCGAATCCACCAGAAGTATATTTGCTTTTTGAAAATAAAAAGAATTGGTCTTCTGTTTGCTTCACAAGTCCCGGAATAGAAGTCTAATAGTTTGTTTTTCACATCCAGTTGTGCGTCTCCTGTTTAAAAAAGATACTTGCACCGTGATAGAGAAGCTAAGACAGAAAATTAGCATGTTAAAATAAGTAATGTAAAATTGTTTACAATACATTACAAATATATATGGTTGACTTTGTACCACGCATCGAGCTTTTGAGGATTACGCGGGTACTTCAAATACACTTTATTATAATTGATACATATATATATATATATATATATATATATATATATATATATATATATATATATATATATATATATCTAGCCAATATTCCTGGTGTTCCCCGGGGTTGCATTCGGAAAAGCAAAAACTTTTAAAGAGTTTTAATTAACATCGAAATTTAGCACCTTCTAATAAAATACAACCCCCTTACGGTAAAAAAAAATGTATCCTACAAAACACATTTACAATAACTGGATCCCGATACCGGAGGGTTCCCGATCACGATTTGATACCGATCCCGGTGGGATTGCGATCTCCCGAAAGGTTCGAATTTCCCGATAAGATCTTCATCCCGGTGGATTCTTTTCCCTGTCGATATCCCGATCCCGGTGGGATACCGATCTTGGTAGTATCCTGATAGCGGTGGATCTGCGCGATCCCGTCAATATCCCGATGCTTTTAAAAATGCGATCCCGATTTGATCCCGATCCCGGAGTGTTCACTATCTCTTTAAGATTGAGTTTCCCGGTGGTGTCCGGTGGGATCCTCTGCTCTGATGGGATTCAGTGTCTCGATAGCATCCTGATCCCGGTTTGATACCGTTACAAGATGGTGATCTCCGATTAATTTAGGATCGTTAACATTCAAAAAGCAGTTAGATCCCATTATATAGCCCCGTAATAAAAACATTGATATTTCTGGCACATTCAAGACTAAATTTGATATTTTCCGCAACACGTGTAAACAATAAATGTGTGCGTAATTATTTGTTTGAAAACGAAAAAAAAAATACTCAATGAACTGCTATTACTATATTACATTTAATGTGAAATTTTAGTTTGATCAGATTCATCCAATAACGTAGAAGTATTTGTTGGTCATTTTATTCAAATAGCTCGAATTTGAACAAAAGTAATTCGGGGACAAGCGTCCCCATGGAATTTTTTTTTTTAAACTTACCCCCCACCCCTTATAAGAATGGGTGGCATCCAACTTCCGATAAAAACGTTCATAACCCTTTAAAAAATCCTTCCGGATATTGACAAAAACATTTTCCATTTCATATTCTTTAAAAATTTTATTTTCGTGGCATCCGTCGGTCACAATGATGCGGGCTTTGGAGGACGAAATCTACAAGGCCAGGGATTATTCTTCAAGGATTATAAGCTCGGTCCCAACAGAAAATCACCTCTCTCCACGCCGCTGGATAACCCAAGGGAGAATCATGATACAGCTTGGCACCTGTGACATCGCCGGACGTGTTGGAATGTCTCATTGTACCAATGTTATCCGCCTTTCGGGACTAAATCTCCGGATTTTGATTTAAGAGTTTCCTTCCATTAGATGAGTTGCATTCCCAGGTTATCGAGTACCATCCACCCGGGATGCTGGTGATGGTTTTGCTTGACTGGGCTCTGGCTGGAAATGAGCCCCAGACCACCAACTTAAGATTTGCTCAGCACCCACTTTCATAAATATGATATTATACATTATATATGTAGGTGCCGGGTAGCCGAGCGGTCTAAACTTACTTAATCCAATTAGCTGGTTTGTCTGGAATTCAATCCCCACGAAGCCAAGACAAACAAAAAAATTACCATATCACCCCGGGTGGATGTGACAAGTCAACCTTGGATCATGGGCTCACAAATATAGAAAAAAAAAGTATGTATGTTGATATATATATATATATATATATAAATATTGTTTTAAAATCCTTTTGTATGGCTAGACAATTGAGAAACTATTCGCAAACTGGAACGGTGCCTAGAGATGATCTTCTATTTGTTGATGTCTGCATTAGTTTCCCTCCGGCTCCTTTTGCTGATTTTCTGAAATCTCTCTCCTGTACTGTATACAATATATACCAATGATATTCAAAGCTCAAGCGACAACGTTCCAATCCTAAAATTTGTTGATGATACAACCATTGTTGGCTTAATATCTGAAAGAGAAGGTCTATACCGCAAATTCGTTACAAGCTTTATCAATTGGTGCGATGAAAATTTTCTCCAGTTGAATGTCTCAAAAACAAAAGAAATGGTTGTTGATTTCAGGAGGGGGAAACACAACATGAAAAATCAACAATTGGAGAAAGTGCAGGCATACAAGTCAAGTACTTATGTGTCACCATTAATTATAAGCTAAAATGGTATGATCACGGCCACATGATGCATAAGAAATTCAACCAAAGACTGTTCTACCTAAAAAAAACTGTACAATTCTGGTGTAAACAAGCAAGTCGTTAACTTATTCTACAGTGCAACTATTGGAAGCCTGCTAAATTTCAGTATTACCTGCTGGTGTGGGAATTCAACGTCTGATATTAAACACCGCATAAACCGACTAATCAAGAAAGCTAAAAACATAACGCACACTAAACATCCTTTAATTGAAGAACTATTTGAAGAAAGATGTTTTTGTAAAACTAAACACATTTTGGATGATACATCCCATCCTCGTCATCACAGATACTTAGGATCGGGCTGTTCGGGGGGAATTCTTTCCATCAGGGTGAGGACTGACCGATATAAAAATTCTTTTGTTCCCCAATCTGTACGAATTTACCGGCGTGCTTCCCCTGAAGTCACACATCTGAATGAGAACTCATAAGTCCACGATATTTGCCAAGAGAACTCACTGAATGGCTGTTTGAAATAATTCATTATAAATTTCTTGTGTTCAAATTGTTTTAATTTTGTGCTGAAAATGTATAATACAATCAAAAAACATATCCATTGATTAGGATAAGTGAAAGAATCTTATCTTATCTTATCATATCTTAATTAATCTTTTGAACAAATTTTAAACAAAACTATTTAAATGTTCAATTGACTTTTTTTTTCTTGTAAAAAAAAATGTTAAGACGAAAATTCTGACTCTAAGACTTAAGACAACAAAAAACAAAACATAAAATGATTTAATCTTCACTTACGTAGTTGACACCCATCTCCAAACCATCCTAAGGCACACCTTCCGTCAAAGTCTAGACACGTACCATCTAAGGAACACCTGTTCGACCTACAGTTACATTTGAAGTTTAGATCGCTACCGAACCAGGAGATTTCTGAGAATTTGACATAAAAAGCAAGTTGCGTATATGAAATTAGGTGAAGTTACATTATCCATTTCAAGACAAAATTAAATTTTAACAAATGTAACAAATGTAAACGTTTTAGCTAGCGTTTCTTTATCAGGGCAACATAATAACAAAAAACCCATTAATATATACATTGTATTTTACTTGGAATATATACATACAGCCCTGTTTCACCAATTACACAAACAAGGTCCTTTAAATTTAAATAATACAATTCTGATTACGCTATCTCCATATCAACAACTGCTAATTCCAATTCTACTCAGACGAGTGTATAGCATTCGAACCGAATGATTTAAAGTAGCGGTGTGCTGCCAGTCAATCGTTTCGCGATATGATCGCTGCTTTCGTTATAAGTCACAAAGATGAGGTGCATTCTAGCAGCATAACAACGCCAGAATAATAAGCGCTTTAACCTTAAGGTTACCAAAGTAATTAAAATAAGGAGCAAAAAATCTATTTTTAATTGCTGGGATTGTAAAATTTCGAGAATTATTTATATTTTTAATATAGTATTTTAAAACTGTTAGCAACTGGTTCGGTAGAACTGTCAAAATTTAAATAACCGGTTCCGCCGAACCAGACAGCACCATCCCCAGCAGACCACTGGCTTAAAGTTAGGAACCAAGAGTTTTCAAATCATAAGAGGAATGCGAATAAACACCTAATAGGGTAATTTTATTTTATTGATGAAAAGAGAATTTAAGCCAAAGACATGTGAAATCAGAACTTTTTTCAGTTTAAAAAAAAAAAATGTTTAACTACATTTTTAATCAAATTCATTCTGTCTCGGGATTTCCTGAGAAATCCTGGGATGATGGAAACCATTTCCCGGGAGAATCGAAAACCCGTGGAATGGGAACGCTTGTCTGTATTCAAAGCTCTTTCTAATCATCGCGGCCTGCGTATGTGTCCTTCATAAACCTGGGTTGTCATTTTTACGAGTCTATGTATGTTTAGTGAGTGATAATACGGAATGCAGGTTCAGCTTATTTTCATTGTCATAACTCAGTTGTGACATTTTAAAGTGACATGAAATGAATCCAGTATCGACCTAGATGGACAAGTGATATATTTACTAATTAGGTTGTGGATTGAGTAGTGATCCGTTTTTTTTTCTGAAAGCTAAATAATTGCTTTGTTTGATAAATTTAATTGAAAATGAATCATTTTCTTGGTCTTGTCAGCATGTTTGAGGTAAATAGTCAAGGGATTATAACGTATTTTTAACTTAGTAGCAATGGGGCTTACGACTTGTATACAAAATCTGAGTCGAGATAGTAACTGGTGAAAATTATTTCCTCAGCATTACATTAAATCCATCAGAAGTCTATCAACCATAAACGCAATAAACGGGATGGTTGATCCGAAAACATACTTACTAGGCGCCATGCACACGACATGTTTCCCAGCTTCGCAGTTGGCAGCCATTGTTCTGGTCAAGCCGTGCCATGCAACAAGACAGTCTCCTTCAGTGATGTTTGCGGAAATGGCAGTGACGATCTCATTTGTATCTTCCCATCTATACTCTTCGACTTCTCTGTCATATTTTGCGTTCATCCAAACCATGGTAGTTTCTTGGCAAGGAAAATCAAAGCATTTATTTTTTTGGTAACATTAGATGTATCTATTTCGTTTCGGTATTTAGAGCATCTAAAAACTAAGTACGAGAGAATACGAGAGGCTGCACGAGATCAAAAAAGAGGCACGACGAAATAAGGAAATTGCTAAACCATGTGTGAAAGATTGTGAAAGATCGTGAGAGATTGAAGCAGACATTTTAGATCAGAGTGGACGCAAATATTAAAACTGAATGGAGAGTTGGGGGGTTATCGTGTACATTTTAGGACTGAACATCATATTACAATAATTTTTCCAACGAGTATCTATAATTATATTTATTGTCTTTTATGTGAATAAAGCACGGTGAGTGCTAAGGTTGTCTTGACATTTCATTGAAAAGAAGTCGAAGCAATAGATGGTTTTACAAAATATAGATTTCAATAACTACCATGATTGTGAGTCACACACCCATAGGATGAACAGTTACAGAATCCATTACTAGCAAAATGAATGGAGTTTTGCCAGTGTTAGAAGTACAAATAAAACTTTCAGAATTGATCGTTTGCTGATAATTTTAGCAGAGCATCACACCAACAGGTCTTAAACGCAATAGTGGTTTGTGTAAGTGTGTGTACTAAAATGGTGTAAACAGGTCAGCCGTGGACGTTAATGTTCAAAAGAAGTAAAAAAAATAGTTTGTGTTAGATGTGTATTTTAAAACAGCAAATATCGTTCTTCCGCATGGTAAGGTAATAAACTAATGCAGACAGATTACTGGAGTTACCTTAATTTCCATTAATTTTTTTTTAATCATAGTCACGTATATAATAATAATAATAATAATAATCTGGTCAGACCTACTCACATCCCGAAGCCTCTACTTGAGTATATCTGGTCAGACCTACTCACAACCCTTAGCCTCTACTTGACTATATCTGGGCAGACCTACTCACATCCCGAAGCCTCTACTTGAGTATATCTGGGCAGACCTACTCACATCCCGTAGCCTCTACTTGAGTATATCTGGGCAGACCTACTCACATCCCGTAGCCTCTACTTGAGTATATCTGGGCAGACCTACTCACATCCCGTAGCCTCTACTTGAGTATATCTGGGCAGACCTACTCACATCCCGAAGCCTCTACTTGAGTATATCTGGGCAGACCTACTCACATCCCGTAGCCTCTACTTGAGTATATCTGGGCAGACTTACTCACATCCCGTAGCCTCTACTTGAGTATATCTGGGCAGACCTACTCACATCCCGTAGCCTACACTTGATTATCTCACAATTTTAAAATCAATCATACCTTGAATAACTGTTGAAATGTTGGGTCGCATTAATTCACTTTTTAAAGAATGTAGATTCTCAAATCTGAGGAGCATCAGTCCTCGGTCCAAGCAGTATTTCTGGTGAAATATCAAAGTCTTTTTAAATGGAAAGTTGTTATTTTTAATATCGAAAAATAAGATAATAATTCTTAACAAGGTAAACATGTTATATTCTTAAATAATGTCTTCCACCGTGTCCTGAAAAAAATGAACCATTGCATAAGTATGAAAAGAAATAGTACATACTTACACATTTTTAAATACCAAACCTTTGTTTAGTCCCAACATAATGATGAATTTTATGAGAGACCGTTGTTTATTTTTGGTAAAGATGTCGGACGAAATTATTTGGATTAACAAATAAAATTGATTAATATTTACTAGTGTTACTTTTTTCCCCCTTTTTCCCGGACACAGTTTATATGTAAATACACCCATACGTGATAAGCATAAATCTTGTGTAAAGCTGCTTATCTTTAAATGACCGAAAAACCCAGAAAATCAAGTCCTCATAAAACAAATTCTGACCATAGTATTAAAAAAAAAAATCTTTCAGATGCTATAGATCTATTTTAAGCTTTTACTCACATTCACATAAACGCGTGTGAGAAAACAGAAAAGACCACAACTCTTTTGTTGGAAAACAGATGTCAGCCATACAAGAACATAAGTTTGTTCATCCTTTAAACTATTTAACAGAAGCTGAGGTGTCCACCCAAGGATGCATTGTATCAAGGAAGTATCGATTCAATACATAATCGGAGTGTAGAGGAATCAGTCATGGAGTATTGGATCATGAAAGTATCGGATCATGGAGGTATTGTGTTATATCGGACTATCTGATAATAGTGGTAGCCCATGATGTATAGGATCAAAGTAGTATCGGGTCATGGAGGTAATTGATAGTGGAAGTATCGGATCATTGATCAATCGAATTATATATGTAAAGGATGATGGAGGTATTGGATAACAATAGTACTATATTCGATGAGATTAGTGTTAGAACTTTTTAATTGTACAGTATGACGATAGTAGATCGATTTAGATGTTGTTTTTTTAAAACTAAACAACAACTGATTTCGGGAATACGATTTTGTTAGTGATTGTTAAGTTTTTAAAGAACAGGCTAGTTTGAATGGATATATTATTGCGCCCTTGCAGATTATACATATGTGTTCACTCTTTTCTTTCAAATATTTTGAATACAATTCTTGTGTGAATAAATGTATGACATTTAATGATCTATGCCATGGCACGATTTAAATCCGAATTCACTTTAAAAAAGAGGTGCCCTATATCGGTATATGTAATAGCAGGGTTGGTCTCAGCTGTTTTTAAGCTAGGGCAAGATCTTTCACTAACACGTTTTGTTTAAAGTTAATCGAAACAAACGTTGTCGGGGAGTAGGTTGTCGGAGAATATACTGTTAGAGAGTATGTTTTTTAGAGAATATGCTGTCGTAGAGTATGCCGTCGGAGAGTATTCTGTAAGAGAATATGCTCTCGGAGACTTAAGCTTTCAGGGAGTATGTCGTCCGAGAGGATGAATACGGGTTGCCAAATACTCTTTAAACTATGGATGAACATAATGTCACAGTTTGAAAATCCTAGACTCGAGTTGAAGTGCCATCTTCTTGAAGCAGATACCTTTCATTGATTTAAATGTCCTCAAAATTTTACACCAGGGGTGAAAAAAACGTTTAAATAAAAGAATTTCCCACAAATTTTTAATTGTTGAGTTGATATACGACAAACCTGAGCTCCCTTCATGGTTGCAATCTCATCGGTCCATACGTAAAAATTACTGCCTTCCGCACACACGTAGTCGGCCGGGCAATCCCAGGCACCAACTGTGGTATTGGTAAAAAAAACAAAAGGGATAATGCAAAGTTCTTGTGCCAGTTACGAACTCTCTACAAAGGTTTTTGGTAAAGTTTCCTGTACTGAAATCTTACTTTAGTGTAGCGCTGTAAGCTCATGTAAGTTAGTATTACTTCAGTCACTTGATAAACCACATAGACACCGCACACTTAGAATATGAAGTAAGCCCATCTTTACACATTAAGCTTGATTAAAGATGAACGTACTTCCCAGTCAAAAGTTATTAAAGTAAATCATTCTTAATCACATGTTTTTGGCAGAATATGTGTATTGCACATAGTTCAATTGACAAGGATTATGAGTGGACGGATTTATAACTAGCCCCAACTTTCGAGAGAAAACACTCGAATAGGTTTGCATTCATTCTTTTTATTCTGCCCCCCCCACCCCTCCTTTTTTATGAAATAGTCTCTAAATTTTGAATCTTGAGAAGTTATCACTCCATCCACGTGCAAGACGTACACAAATCATAAAATCAAATGGCCATATAAAAAGTTGTGCTGTTACACGCCCCATCCCCATACACACAAATAGTGAACCAAAATCTTTGAAAAAATTTAACCAATATCATTTTACTAATGTAATTATTCTTCACTTTAAAAGAAAAAAGACTGAAGTTTACTATTTTAAAACATTTATTGATTTCACTGCTGCATGCGAATGTTCTCCGTTTAAAAATTTTTTTTTTAAAAAATGAGAAGAAATAAAGATTGAGCTGTTCGGATGCCTAGCTATGTTAAGTTTCGATCGCGTGCTACCAAGAATCGTCCCAAAATGCGGCTTCTTAATATTGAGAACAAATGCTGACATGGGCCTGTCCAAAAACCAATACCTAATGATATAACTCGCTACTTGTCTTCGTATTGTTAGATACAAATCTATAGCATTTGAGATTTTCCTTCTAAACTTGTGTTGTATTTCTCATTCAAAGGTAAGTTAAACTCACATCATTGATTCAAACATTAGTTCCAAACATATCGCTGATTCAATAATCATATCCTCCCATATCGTCATTCATTGATCACTTCCAGGTGTATAATTAATATAATGATATGTTCCAATCACATTATTGGTTCAAATCCCATTTAAATTTACATCATTACATCAAGAACTATCAGTTCCACTCATAAAATTGTTTCCAATAACAATAACAACTTACCTTGATTAAAGTTGAGCATAAATAATCTCAAAATAATTTTTATCAATTTCAAACTGTATGGTGGAAACGTTCCGTTGGAGGATTTCATCACAGCATCCTAAGCGTTTTCCTTTCCTTAAAAAAAGTATTTGACATTGAAACAAAATGATTGTTAAAGTTGCGGGAAGCGTATTCAAAATTACTGAAACAGTTAGTAAAAAATTATTTGTTGGTTTAGCTATGTGTCAACATTAAATGGACCGGAAACTATCTAAAACATTGCTATAAATCAACTTGCTTTAAAAAAAAAAAAAATGTCTACAACTTGCTGCAACAAAACTATGATAAACTTGCTATAAAAAAACGGTCAATGCAAAGAAGAAATGCCATGACGTATTTTGTGTGTTTTTGTTTAAAGTTATGTTTTGCATTCACTTACCCTTTTTTTTTTTTTTCTTTTTTAACAAGATTTATGATTTCCTTAATATGACGATGGCATGATTTGTAATAAAAAAATCTTTTCGTTGATCAATTATAATTAGAAAATGTCATTGTTTGGATAACTAAAATATTTTAATTGTTCCGCCGTATTTGAACATGCATTATTGCATGACGGCATGGTGTATTGTTTTGTTTTTCTGGAAATTCTTCTCGGTGTAACCTTAAATAAAGTATGTAAGTGTGTATAATAAGAAACTGTAACTTGGGTTTTCAGTATTTATTTATTTTAGAATTATTTTTATTGCTTTTCTTCATTTTGTTTTAGTTTTCTTGCCAGAGTGACAGTGTGTAACTGCTGCGGGACATGTGCTTTTAACTTATTGCTTTAGGGCTGGTTTTGGGGATTTTGGGTTCGGTTAAGGGTCAAATCCACGGTTAGCTTTAGGGTCATTACACAGTTTAGGTGTAGGGTTAATACCCAGTTAAGGTGAGGGACAATACTTGGGTAGGGGTTTGGGATTCTTTCGTGATATATGGCTGAGGCTAGGCTTAGGTTAGAGTTAGGGTTAGGGTTTAGGCTAGGCTTAGGTTAGGGTTACGGCTAGGGTGTAGTCTAGGCTTAGGTTAGAGTTAGGGTTTAGGCTAGGCTTAGGTATACATGTACAACTTTTTTTCTATTTATTTGTATTTCTTTTTACACGTCCTCCATTTGGTTGCCATGACCCGTGAACCCGTAAAAGTTCACAGGTCGTAGAAACCAAGATGGCTGTTATAGGAAATTAATGGCATCTCTTCTTTGCATTTACCAACAAAACTAGCTATAAAAATAGCTATAAAAAGTATCAACAACTTACTGTAACAAAACTATCTTAGACTTACTGTAAAAAAAATATATAAAATTTGCTTTAAGAAAATTTATCTATGATTTGCTATAAGAAATTTATCTAAGACTTTCTGTAAAAAAAATGTCTAAAATTTTCTATTTGGATTACAGAAATAAGGACCGGCAGGACGTGACATGACTAAGGCCATGTGCAGCGCAGAATTCTGGACGGATCAACGCCTGATCGTCTCAAAGATGAAAATTCACATCCAGCCTAAGAAAAATCAGATTACCAACACAACATTTAAAAAATAACATGGACAAAAAGAAAAAAAATTACCTTGCAAATTAAATTAAAAACTATGGATATTTGATGATTAAATACTTCAAAAAACACAAAATATTTTGTTCAAATTTAAAATCAAAAAGAGAGGCCATCAAAAGAAAAGATGTCAAGTCTGAAACAGCTGCCTGTTGACAACATCTTTAAAATTAAAAAAAAAAGAAAAGAGATCTACTATGCCAATTGAAAAGCGATATTATTTTGTTTAAACTTTGCCACAGAAGAGCTGTACATAATTTTTATTCAAGTTTAAATTGGTGCATGACTTTTTTTTTTAAAGAAAAGCATTTGTCTATTTTTAGGTTAAAAGTTTTATTTAGATAAACCAAATAAGGAATGAGGGTACAACAACAATAACAAATGAAAAGCATAAATATACAGGGCAACCATAAAATACACAAATTACTTTTCGTATAAATTGTTAATTATGTGTAATATTAACGAAAAGGGGGTTGGAGCAGAAAATTAGAGAAATCCTTTATACAAGTACCGCCAATTAATAAGAAACCCAATTAGTGCCCCTCCCCCAAAAGGGTCGAAACCATACATGTGTCCCCCCTCCCCCCCCCCGAACCATAATAATATTTAAACCATTGACAGAAACCCAATTAGTCCCCCCCCCCCAAAAGGGTCAAAACCATACATTGTTCCCCCCCCCCCCCCCCCCGAACCATAATAATATTTAAACCATTGACAGTAGATTTATTTCATAATTTCAGAAAAAACAAAAGAACATTTGCGATATTCCTTTTTTTTTAAAGAATTTCATTAGCGCAGTAATCAGAATTTTTATTTTCAATCTATTATATTTCCTTCATGTAAACGCTTAAAAAACAGGGAAAAACTGATTTTTCTGGTATCGGAGTTTGGGAATTGTGCTGAAAATGAGCAAACAATATGTGGTCATTGAGCATATGTGCCAAGTTTCAGCTAGATAGGTTTATGGGAAGTAGGTCAATTTGCTGTCCCAAGATGTTGACAGAGAGCCTGCCCCGACAAAAAAAATGAAATTAATATCAATCATTAACTAAATAACCCCCAAAAACAAAGTTTTTCCTACAAGTTCTTTATAAAATGTATATATATCGAGCAAAGGAGGAAAGGGCTTACAATAAAGGGCTGACAATAAAGGGCTGACAATAAAGGGCTTACAATTTGACAAAACATGCATACAAGTAACACACTTGATAAGAATCCATTATTATTATTATTAGTTTTTAGTGGTCTTATATAGCGCGATACCCCAGCCTAGTGCAAACCTATTAGCAAACATAATTATGACATTAAAATATAGCATATATTTATTTAATTTGCAGCTATATAACAAGAACAAAAAAAAAATGATATTCACACGACCCACCATAGAATTATTACATGTCAAGCAATGGACTTAAAACAAGCATTATCGTTTAATGGTTTTGGGGTGGGGGGAATCAGTCGGGTTAGTAGAGTTTAAAGAGATGTGTTTTGAGTGCAGTTTTGAAGGCCTTTATGGACGGTACAATGCGGATGTGTAGTGGCATAGAATTACATTGATTGGAGGCGCAGAAAGAGGAAAAAAAAACATATGTTTTAGTGCGTGTTCTGGGAACAGAAAGAATACGCGTGAGTGCGGAAGAACAAAGATGCCCACCACCTCCCCCCACTAGGCTGGCAACCGCACATTTTTTTACACCGTTGAACTGTATTAATATTCTAGTCCCCAGATGTTTGTACAAAGCATATTGATTTAACCAACCATTTTGACAAAGTAAATATTACGCACCAAACTCAGTTGGGATATTTTTTTTTTTTAAACGAATTTTGTATTTCGCTGTTGTCGGTAATTTTATATTTTAATTTGAAAACTGGAAAAAAAAAAGATTTTTGGGGACTTTGGGTTAAGGATCAGAGCTGAACATGTGAGAGAATGTGTTCTGATCGACACTTAGCCTACAAACAAAATTTGAGCTCAGTTTTTTTTTTTAAGGGAAGTCGCTCAATTTGCCAACCAAATATGTTGCTAGTCCACAAACGAGCCAGCCATTCATCAACGAAAAATTGCGTATTAAATATATATGAGTTTAAAACTGAAAATGACTTGTTTAAAATTATTTTAAAAAATTCTAGCAAAATAAAAAAAACAAACATTTTTATGGGATCGCATCTGTGTTTCAAATGTATGATTTTGCTAGCATCTTTCTCCTTTTCTTTTCTTATAATTATAATTTACCCTCTAATCCCGGCTAACCTTACCTGCACGTGGCCTAACTTTGTGTTGCGATCTCTCCCTCCCCCCCCCTAAAGTCTTATTTAATTGATGTTGAACTTTTGTTTAAACTTTACGTTTTATGTCAATATCATTCTTTAATTTCATGGGATGCTTCCGTACATTTAACCTGCTTACACTTCCTCTGTATACTAAAGGTCTGTATTAACAAATTTTGTTCCTCTCTGTCTTTAACTCTCAAAGTCTTTTTATTAGAAACGTCCAATTCTTTTGCGTATTTTCCCTCTTTATGTTTTCTTTTACACTGTGTCTATTTCTTATTGCTTAAACCTGAATGCAAATAATCATATTGTATTTGTGTGAATGCCAGGAAGGTTATACGTTTAAATGAAGTACCAGTTTCAGTTTCTATAAAAATTCATTTTATATATATTGTTTTAATGAATGTTTCAATTTTATTGCAATTCATACCTTTTGTTCTGGATATTTGCATCGCATTCTTCTGCAAATTTTTTAAAGAGGTTATGGAAAGTTTAATTACAAATATCAAACACATTTTTTTTCTTCACATACATAATAATGTCTTTTGCAGTAAAAAAATATCATAATTGTTCAAAATTATTATTATAAAACAAATTAAATTTAAACACACAGCAATTATGATTTTTTAAATTACCTTTAATGTTTCCATCCAATTATATAATTAAATATACAATGTTGAAGCTTAATATGTGAACATTAATTAAATATATTTCTACTTCAGACATGTCTACAATGACTTATGCGGATCTGTGCGAAAGACGAAGTATGCTTCCATTTGAAATGTTAGATTGAATGCGAAATAATATCAGAGTTGTCATCCTCATCGTCATGCTCAGCCTCCTCCTCCACTTCTGAACTAGAATTAAAAAGCGGCTCGTCTGTAGCTTGAATCAGGTCGGAGATCCTTCCTTTCTTGTGATCTGAAAGTCAAATAGGTCAATAGATTGAAGACTTGTGTTTACTTTAGAGTGGCCCACATCCACCTTTATCTGCACGACTATGAAAACTATAACATTCCCGACAAACACAGTATTCCCAGTTTCACGTTGTTGGCGATAATTTCATGCAATGGTGTATTTAATCTATAGCATTAAGCCGTCGAAGGCGTGCCAGTCATCGTTATAGATACATGTTAGCGAGTGTATTTAACGTGGAGATTAATTGTGTCAGCTGTTGTTAGGTTGATTGCATTGGACGTTTTTAGGTTAGAGATATTGACGTATTTGTTGCTATGATTTTAGCAGTAGCAAGTGTGAAGAGTGGGAGCTCATGGGGTGGAGAAACGGTGAAAAGCCCTGATTAAGAATTCAACTTGAGATTGTTGATGATGGCTTTTAATTGTGATGGAAGCGTGTATTCTCTTATAATACAACTTAACCATCGAACCGTCTACTCATATAGAATTTCCTAAAATTTTCTTAAATTAACCTACTATTTCCAAATGTCATTGATAAGTAACACAATTTCAAAATGAACTTCAGAGACAGGTGGCTGATGTTTGCCACCCCACAAGTGTTATCCACTCAGGACAGAAAGCCGTTTTGCTTTAATATGGTGTCAACTTTAGCAAGATGCTATGGCCAGGAAATGTGGGGAACACTACCGTTTTGTGGCATTCACGTGTAATACTAATGGAATATGGAGTTTCAGGGAGATGGTGTGACAGTGAGAGCGACGTAGAATCAGGCTTGAGATGTGGCTTCTTTTTTGAGGCAGATTCTTCATTACACTTTTACTCTGTAGGTGGCGGACGACGAATATAAGCCTCCGTCAAGACCCTTGTCATGCTGGAGCCTTGAAACTGCTTTGAATTAAGACTCAGCCCTTGCGTGCAAAAAAAAAATGTAGTCATTTTGAGCACATGGAGAGATGTAAATTAGCATTTGATATTTATCAATGACATTTCGAAAAAAAGTGAGGTTAGGTTGATTTTTTTTTAGTATGCCTCCAAAACGCCATCAAAAACAAACTGCTAAAGCTATTTCAGCAAAACATGCCACTAAATTAACTTCAACAAGAGTACAATGAAAAAGCTTAATGAAAAAGGCTTTTCAGCCATTATTAAAGATTACCTCTAAGCAGATATGCTAGATACCACAGTACAGCAACTTCCCAAATAATTCAATGAAGGTGTATTTTAAGAGAGTAATCCTTTCCGACAGAATCCTAAATGTCCATTTTGAAAGGACTACGAATTTGAAGAGGAATTAATGGCAACTTGCTGTCGTAAGGAGACCATGCCATTAGAAAAAATGCGAATTCGTCTCTTCATTAAAAATGACATGAATGGACCTGAGCAAAATTTCCTAAAGTTCCATGTAAAAAAAAAAAATTATGTATTACAGCATTGTAAGGGCATTTGCCTCCACGGGCGCACATCTTGATCAAAAGAGAAACCAGACCATTAAGTCATTTTTTTTGTTAAAGGATTCATGAACACATTTCAACGCGACGTCTGGATTACACCCAAAGCAATGTGACTGATCAAAGATCACCCAGATCTACATTTGAATTCGGCCCAAGCCTTCACAAAAAGTATTAACAATAAAAAAGAAATAAAATCATACTTTAGTGACATATGGAGATTCTTTAAAAATTTCTAAGTGATATCAATCTGTACTCTAGAGAACACGAGAATAACATTTGAACGAGATGAAATGCTAAGAGCAACTCTATATAACCGGAAGCCAATTGAACACAATAAGAGGGAAAGAGCCAATAATGGTCATCTTACAGTTGCTGATCCCCCCTTGGTCTCGGTAAATTACATTCTTCAAAAAAGCGGAATTTCCAAACGTATCCATCGTTATTAGATTCCGTTACTCTAATGTCCTAACGATTCCGTTACTCTAATGTCCTAACGATTCCGTTACTCTAATGTCCTAACGATTCCGTTACTCTAATGTCCTAACGATTCCGTTACTCTAATGTCCTAACGATTCCGTTACTCTAATGTCCTAACGATTCCGTTACTCTAATGTCCTAACGATTCCGTTACTCTAATGTCCTAACGATTCCGTTACTCTAATGTCCTAACGATTCCGTTACTCTAATGTCCTAACATTTTCATTTCTCCATATGGGGATTCAGAGTGGACCACATATCTCAATGGTGTTCATACCAATTTAGCATTCCATGTGCAAACTTTTACTAATTCCTATCTCAGGAAAGCCGACTGACCAGTTCATGGTTGATGCCTACTTTCAAGACCTAGAAAAGCTGTAGACTATGATTTCCGTCATTAATTTGTTAACAAACACAATTTTTAGGATGTTTACATATTGCATGGAAAGAAAATTAAGTTGCCTTTAAACTTTACAGGGTTTTTAAGAAATTTGTTAAAATATATTAAGGTGTTATGCCCAAGGTAATGACATATGACAAATTTGCTATATCTGTAACATTGACGTGTAATGCTAAATTAACGGATATCGGGGAAAATTTACTTTCCGTTCAGCAGCCATGCGACTGGTCTGATTTAGCGGCAATAGTTTTTGAGTTGAAACTAAAATTGCTACTTGAAGACTCAACAAAACAGCCCAGATTTTGACGTGACTGTACTATGCTTTAAGTGATTCAGTTCCTAAAAGCGAAGTATATCCTATGAAAAAAAAATGCCATTCATGTCGTCGCAATATAAACCTTGGGACATTTTTAAAAAATTAAAAATTATGTGAGATAAATTTACTGATAAAGATACCCTCTCCAGGCTACATGAAATTTTAAAATCCTGTATGGTACATGGTCCATGTGTTCCATTAAATATAAACGCAGAATGTTATAGAAAAAGACAAATGCGAAAAAGAATTTCCCAAATGATATATGTGGCAAGACCAACAGCAATGTCTATGTTTAGGTAAATTGTCAGCGCCGAGTTAATTGTTACTTCGTTGAACTTTGGGGAAACAAAGTAAAAAAATAGATGGGTGATGCCTTACAACCCCCATATGACGCCCACAATAACGTAGAGGTGTGTAGCTCAATTCAAGGGCATTTAATAACTGTTGAAATACGTTTACAAGCGGCATGACTCTGCACATTTTTTAATTCATTACTCTTGCAGAAACTAGGAAGCTACTACTAAATGGAAGAAGCCATTGAATAAACAATGCGCCACCATACTGATCATGTGGAAAGATTAATGTCTACTTTGAAAACATGTATAACCATTTATTTTATAACACACTCGTAGCCTGAAGTTTTGCAGCAAAAAATCCACCTTGTCCAAAATTATGTCTTGTTTTAAACTTTAATTAAGGAAGACCCTACTCCCTTAGTGTGTACATTTATTGATACTCTCGAACACTAGACTTTGAGTTACACATCTTGAAAATGGAAACCACCTCTTAACACGACACTTCAATTGACAGAATGTTCATCGAAAGTTTAACAGACAGAGGCAATTTATTTCTTCAAATGCTCTTTATTAATGTTATATGACCTAAACCTTTTGAGGGGCAAAGAATGGTTATCAGAAATCCTATCTCGCATGCAGGATTCCAGGAAGCATGCACTGCAAGAGGATTAACTTATGATAACTCACTATCAAATATTTTTTTTTTAAAAGCATCATCTCATCAATCGCCAATACAACATAGGCAGTTGGTTGGATTTTTTCATATCATGTGTGAGCCGTTGGATTCTGCAGCATTTTTCTACCGATATATGTTAAATATTATGGAAAACAGTGATGAACACTTTCCTGATGCAACCTAATACAAAGAAAGTATATCGACAAAATCAGGTCATCAAATGAAAACCCTTAATATTTCAATCGGCTTTTCGTATTTATGTACCTGGCAAAAGTGGTAAAAAATTATTTTACAACACAATTATACACTATGTGCGTATCGAAATTGAATTAGAATGGCCATGCCGATTTATAGGCGAAGCAGCATATTTGGTGGCAGAATTTCACACAATCGTTTCAAGCGGCCTAGCCTAAAGAAAGAAACATCACTCTATACAGTTATGCATGGGACTAATATGGCAAGTGCATTTGAAAGCCAGAATATGGGATAAAGTAAATGAGTTGACAACACTTTATAAAGAACTCTTTGTGGGACATCTTAGTGGTCCTTCTAAAAAAAAAAACTATTTAAAGATTTTGGTCTTTCTTTTCGATAAAGAGTTGGGGCAAAATCGACTGTTCTTTCCCAATGCATCAGTACGGAAATATTTTCTTATGCGTGAAGAACAATAAGTGTTGGAAAAATATTGAGGTCCTATAGTTGGACCAAAACACAGGAGCCCTTAAGGACAATGTCTTATCACTGAGGTTTTTCAGATTGGCTCTTAAAACTTTGGAATCGAAAGCTCTAAGAGCCTGTATTAAAGGACAGCATCTTAGAAATTCCTCCAGTCATCACCAAAACTGGATAAATTGTTGATTATGTATTACCTGAGTTTATGCAATTATTAGCTGCCAGCATTGCTAACCGCGAAATCCTGATACCAAAAAAACCACGATTAACTTTAAACTTTACGACAAGGTCCTGAACTGAAAACCTCTACCAGCATATTATATTCTATTCATCGAGAAAGTATATTTATTTATTTAGACATTTTTATATAGCGCTTATCATAAAGCTCTAAGCGCTTTACAATTATTAAAACATGTAAACTAAGTAAATACAAATGAGACACTAGGATAGTAACTACTATTCTATAGAAACAATGAAAATGGCTATAAAACGAGGACACTTTGACACTTCACGATCAACCCGAAACAGAAAATGAGGTAGGGCAAGGAGGGTGCATCACAGGTCATAGGCGGACTTAAACAGATGAGTTTTAAGGGACTTTTTGAAAATGGACGAGGTTTCACTATGACGTATATGGAAGGGGAGCTGGTTCCAGAACGTGGGCCCATGGAAGCAGAAGGAGCGTTCACCGATGGTCTTAGTTT